>BQNB010079201.1:0-30315 GCA_026074375.1 Tanacetum coccineum
GTGATGCTTTTGTAATAAACATTTTCCCTTTTCCCTCCATTTATAACATTTGAAATTTGAATACTTTCCCTCCATTACTATTCTTTCTAAGCTTCCATGATTGATAATGTATGATTCAAGATAAACAAGACCTATCAATAATACTTTTGTTGTATTATTGGAAGGAGTTTGATGAGTTAAGTGTTACTACTGATACAAGGAAGATTAAAGAAGCTTGTTTACCTAAGTTTTTGTGATTTGAGCAGATATGGAAAATTAATATTGCCTGAAGAAAGTTTATACTGCTCGTTGATTTTTAGTACTGCTATTTGAAAGCAGTTACTACTACTCGTTTTGATCGATATCGGACAGTACACACACACAGGTGTCGAACAGAACAAAAAACCAAGTTTGTTTATTTTTGGTTTCTACTGTTTGGTTTTTGGTTTTGGTTTTACATGTTCTTAACTAATTTCAAGGCTCGTATTTCTTGGATTAATTGATTATGAAGAGGATTAATTATCACTTAATTGGAGTTGAAGTGAAGTCTCACAGGTTTGTGTTTTATTATATCTCAAATGGCTTACAACATTTGGATGTAACTTGTTCGTGCTTACAATGTTGTGACGAAGACTTGTCAAAATCTAGCAAAGGTGTGTGGTTTACAAACTTATGGTGCTCAATGCGCACATTTTCTATCACTTGGTATGTGTCTCATAGAAGATGAGGATTTTTGTCAAAAGGTTACGATCTACTTATATTTCACAGATTTATTTATAAGTTCAAAGTCACGTGGATAGTACAAGATATAAGACACAAGTTTGGGTTATTCTACTTCAGCATCAAGTTCGTTATACTTAGTTTTCTTCATCAGTAATCATTACAAAAAGCCCACAAAATTAGAAATGGTTAACATATAGGTTTCAGGGGAAGGTTATTGTTAAAATATTTAACCATTTACATGTGGAATTAAGGTGAAGGTTTTTACTACTACGAGTCATTATTACTACTGCTAGTGTGAGTTTCTACTACTCAAGTTCATTTTTCTTATTATGCTTAATGGTGGGTAATTTGAGGAGTTAGAAGGCTTGGATTAGAAGTGTAATATTAGTTTGCAGTGGTCAAGAACAAAGTTGCGTATATTCATATGTCCCCTATTGGATTATGACAAAAAGGGGAAGAAGATGTTAATAGGTACAATTGGCAACTTGTAGATCCGTGGTGTGGCATGGTACAAAGGAAATCTATTTAAAGGGAAGTTTGCTTCATTCAGGGAGATCAATGATCTCAACTTCAGGGGAACCTTTGATTTCATCAGGCTTTATGATGAAGTTCATACAAGAACATGTTTGTTTTGTCATCATTAAATAGGGGAAGATTGTTGAGAATTATAGATTTGATGAGATAAAAGAACAAAAGAACAAAACAAAAGGATCAAAATTGTCATTAAAGAATTCTACAAGATGTAGGAGAATATTAAGATTCTAGAAGATCTCCTTAAGAAGATAAAAGATAACAAAAGATAAAGCTTAATGTTTAAAAGATTTAGTTGTCTAATGTTTATCTTTCTTTGTAAGTCTTGGACTCCTTATGTTATAAAAGGAGGTTCCAGGCGTGTAGTTTAGGGTACAAAAAAAATGTGTGTGTGTGTGTACAAGGAACAATGTAGACGTCTAGTTGGTTGGTGTAGCCTCAAGGTCAAGATAACTTGATCCTGTTACAGTTCATTGATGTAACCGTATTATTCTGATCAAATAATATTAGGGCTTGGAGTGTTAATAAAGAAAAACCTTGTTATGATAACTTTTATTTGCTCTTATTCTGCTGCATGTTATTGTCTTTTTTATCATGATCCTAGATGAGGTCTAAACAACCTCGAGCTCTAAACGATCCAATAACTATCACGTGTTTTAGTTCTAACAATCTTCATTAAGCAATTGTTCAAAATATAGAATGTCACCCTCTGAGTCGTGATACCTATCATCAATTTCAGTAGGAATTGAATCGTCTAGGCCGAACTTACTAATGAGCTCCTCAAAAAGGTCACTAGTCTCAGATGAACTAGACATCGAATCAGAATTACCTAAGGGTTCATCAAACACTCTTAGGATTGGGACATGGTCATCGGCTAATAAACGTTCTAGTTCTATGTCCCTAGTAGGATTGAAGTCAATTTCCATATCCCCTATTAAGAGGGTGTCTAAAGGCTCTCCTAAAGTAAAGTCGATATTTACAATAACATCTCCCAAAACATGAGTACATGATGAGGGAAGTGTGACTACCAAAATGGACTCATCAATAACTGGAGTCAACTCAGGGGGATCTAGACTACTAATATCCTCAAAGTCCTCATCAAAGAGTGGATTATCATAACATAATGTAGCATCATCATTAAAGTCAAAGAGAGGGTTTGAGAAAGTCACATCATAAGATCTAGGTTTCAAATCATCGCCTAAAGGATCATCAGACATTCCTTTGGTCAAACTCGGATTTTTCAATAAATGATTAAATAGATACTTAACCAAATGCCTAGAAAAGCCAGCTACATCCTCGTTTTCCATTAAAAAGTCGACTATGTATTCTCCTAGAGGCAAATCGATATCAAAAGTGTCTTCCCTAACATCAGTGGTGGGCAACGATATAGTAACCGGCATATCACACTCTAAATCATCACAAACCGATGTCATCCCTGACTCCCTTGGGATTGGAACAAGATCGTCAACACTAGACTTTATGAATTCGTTATTTTCCCTATCAGGAATAGTGTTAATAACCTCATCCCCATTAAGAGGGTGTCTAAAGGTTCCTTTGTGAGTGAATCGATCTTATTATCTCCCTTGTCACTCCCCTCAAGATGATATAAGTTAATAGGAGGATCTTGATTAGAATTTATAAGGCTCATCATCTCCTGAAGACGGTTTAAATTATTTTTAGAATCCATGTTAAGTTGTTCTAGAATTATGTTGAATTGTTCTTGAGTTTTGTTGAATCGTATATCAGATTCGATCATATATGTAATCAAATCTGCTTGAGTTATCTCGCATAGAGGGGGTGGCTGAGGGGGTGCGAACTGCGAAGGTTGGTCAAAACCGGATGAGTCATGATTGTTATAAGGAGCATGCTCATAGAACACATTACCCGTTTGACAATCATATCCATAATGGGGACCTCCACAATGCTCACAATAGCCGAACTATTGTGAATTATCAATATGGTACTATGGAGGTTGGTCAAAAGAAGGAAAGTCATAATTGTTACTAGGATTAGGCTCATAGACAAGCGGGTTCCTAATTTGACAATCAGAACTATAATGCGGACCTCCACAGACCTCACAACAATTGAATTGTTGTGGCAAACTCGTATAATAATACAGAGATTGGTCATTACATCATTACTAAATTTTTGATTGTTACACGGGTCCTGCTCATACATAAGCGAGGTCCGTGTTTGACAATCAAATCTATAGTGAGGATTATCTCCACACAACTCACGCGAGTATGTCTCGTATTAGTGCTGTGGAGGTTGGTTGAAGAAGTTAGGTGTTTCATTATAAGAACAAGGATTTCGGTCATAGACAAACTCATTTCCGAATCCTACACTGCTACAGCCAGGATAGTTTCCACCATTAAACGGACCTCCACACCGCGAGCAACCAAAATGGTTATATGAAGACATGTCGAAGAATTAAATGGATAAGAGGGTAAAGAAGATAAGAATTAAATGAAGTAAGAGGATAAAGGAGAATATTTTTAGATTTTTATAAAGATAATAATAATAAAAATAAAAATAAAAATATTTTTTGGATTTTTTTAATATTTATATAAAAGAAAAAATAAAAATAAAAAAGAATATATTTTTGGATTTTTATTTTAATAAGTACGAAAATAAACTTTCAAAAGAGAAATGATCTTCAAGGCATTCACTTCGAAACACAACGTGAAAATCATACAACTCTCCCCGGCAGCGGCGCCAAAAACTGATTCGTCGCGAACGACTGGTCGAGTAATATAATATAAATAATCACGTCAGATAAAAATTACTTTAGGAAAAGTAATATTCGATCCTCCGGATGTCATGTCCCAACGAGAGATGAATTTGAAATTCACAAAAATGTTTCCAATTTAATGCTTGAATATCTTTTAATGTCTTTTTTGTTTAAAACTAAAGATAGCGATAACTAGATTAACAAGCAAGCTAATAAGATGAAAAAAATATATAAAGAAAAATATACTTGTCAAGTAAAAGTAAATAGATTCTTAAGTGTGAAGTTTTAGATCTTAATGACGAATTAATATCAGTCTAAATAATCGTTTCCTCAAATCGTTGGCATAATATTGAAAGCAACTTTTTATCGAGATATCAATTACTAGTTTAATGCCTACTTAATCTTACGACTTTTGCCCGTTTGACTAAATAAAACACTAAACTAAATAACTTTTGCAAATTATTAATCACTAATCACTTATTAAATTTCACACTTAATTCACTATCCACCAACTTACTTAACAAGCATATGATTAAACTACTAACTAAGCATAATAATCAAATAAGCTAAACTAAACATAAGAAGTTAATTATTTTAAACTAAGAAAATTGAAATAGGAAAGAAGAAAGAACCGAATGTCGAGCCGATAACGAAAAGTAACCACCCGATCTTACAAACTTAATAAACAAATAAGTTTATCACTTTAAAGCTTCTACTTCACTAATTAATAAATAAAGGTGTCAACTTTATCTATTAATTACTTCTATAAAAACCATAAAGATCAAAACTTTATCTATTTATCAACCTTATAAGACCCTTAAGCTCCAACCTTAGATGATGGAAGGATAAAATAAGAGATAAGACAAGAAAATAAGAGATTATGATTAATAAGCTACAAGCTTAAATTCTAAAATATTAAGTATTTTGGAATAGAAAAGCTAAAAGCTAGAAGATCTAAATGATTAAGCTATTTCAATAAGACTAAAAAAATAAATCAAAAGGGTTTGGAAAAATAAGATAAAAACATTAAGCTAGAAAAATAAGCTAGAATAAGCTAACTCGAAAACACTATAAAATAAGCTAGTTTAAATAAGATATGTAAGTAGCTTATTAGAATATAAGCTTAAGAGATCGGATCCAAAAAAAGCTATAAGCATGAGCTTATTTGAAAATAAACAAAAGAAAAGGAGTAGAAGAATAAGCATAAGAAAATAGGCAAAAAGAAATAATAAGCATTTAATAAAAAAGAACCTTAATAAAAAGCATCTTCATTTATAAGCTAAAAAGAGTAGATTAAAATAAGCTAAATAAGCTATAAAAGCTTTTACAATAAGAAAACTAATAAGCTAAATCTATTCTAAATCTACTCTTACTCCTAACTAAATTATACTACTATTTGAAAAATAAACTAAAATCCTAACACCTTCTAGTTGCTGTGTGCGTTTGTATTATATAGCCAAGAGTGAGTGAGGGTAGTTTTGTCCATTCCAGTGATCACCCAATAGAAGCTTTAGATCTGGGGGCAAAATGGGAAATCCTTATTTTAGGGAAGCTTCAAGGAAACAGCGTACCATTCCAATCATTTGCATTGAATTCAATACCTCGTACCTGCCATTGATAAGGAAAAACCAATTCTCCACTAGACATCCACCACGTGTCCTTATTATTTACGTTAAATGAAAGCAAATTCAATCCACACATATCTCATGCCTTGTCCCTTTAGTCTAAATTGGTTATAAATTATGAAGGCCACGTGTCGGAAGGAGAATGGCCAACAAAAATGGTAGTGAGGAGTCATGTGACTCACTTTGGATTTATTTTATTCGCACGTGATCGGCTTGAATAAATTATGAGCTTGTAGCTCACGTCCTAACATTAACAACAAAAACATACATAATTCAATTCACTCGTCTCTTGTAACAAAAAATTCAAAATATCTGCCACATGTCGAATTTGGATTGGCCTAGAGAAGGAAAGTGGGGGAGCACGTGACAACTTTTGAATTAATTTGAAACTCGCGTGCCCTCATATTGTTCAACAGCATTAGTAGAATTTATGATATCAAAATAAGCACTGTAGGTTGGACATTTCATTCTTTTCTTAGGCCGAATACCTCCTTTTGACTTGGGCTGAGTACATCCTTATAACCTGGGCTAAAATTCAGTCTTCCTTTTCTTCTAGTTTAGGCTGGGCCAAATAATGACTTGGGAAGGACTAGTAATAATAATGGGTCGGTCCGACCCATTTAAATTGTGTCGGGCCGGCCTAATAAAAAAAATGAATGCACCGTCGGACTTGTATTCTCGTGCTCTTTCCAATGGCATGCTCGAAGAATTTTTATGACTTCGTCTTGGCTTCGAATAATAATTAAACTTGATCAAATCGAGCCTAATAATTCCTGTTTTTGCTTTGTTTTCAATCCTTAGTACCTACATGACATAAAAACACCAAACAAACATAATTGCACGATAATTATCCTTATTTTAGCATTTTTAGTCTGTTTATTTGTGTTTTTTAAGGTATAAATGATGTGTGTTTTAGCACACATCATGTTGCGTCTAAGAATGTTGTTTTAAACAAAAATATTGTAACTAATGTTGATGTTTAAAACGCTCTTAAAGAAAAAGATGTATTATGTGTTTCGTGTGCTAAAAATGTGCTTATTCCATGTCATGATAAATGTCTTGCGAAATATAAATTAAATGTACATTCAAAAGTTAGAAAGGCCTTATTCACTACTCCTAGAAAAGCAAAATATGCGTTTGAAGATACTACTCACGTAGTTTCAAAGACTAGGTTTTCTGTTTAGACTACACAATCTAAGTCCTTAGACACTAGTCCCGTAGTTTCCAGAACTAAGATTGATGTAGTTCCTCCATAAGTGTCAGAAATAAGGTCCCTAGTGCTTTTAAGTAATTTCGGTTATTTTCTTGCAAGTTATCTTATCATCTTCTGCCTTTGTTTATCGTAGCCTGGCTCTGATACCACTTTGTTAGGGTATATGACACCTGCTATAACAACCCAGAATTTTCATCAGAAGCAAAATCAACCTATTTTACTATGATCACAATTGTACGGGGAAATTTTTCGCTTTATTACATTACTTGCATTGTCAATATCTCAATATACAATATAACTTGCATAACTAAAGTAGACAAGCTCACGCAACCTACCTATGGCAATCCTGTCTTCATATATGTCAAGCAAACATCATAACATGTCAAGTCAATATCATCATATCCTTTTTGCCAAGTTCATTATTCCTATAATGTACCATTCGCAATGTTATATTAAAACGGGCTTTAAACCGTTATCATATACCTCTAAAACCTAAATTCCATGAAGGGTTAATATCTAAAGTGAATGTATAAGCTACTAAAGCATATGTACAAGTAACAAAAGATCTCATATGAATATACATTCTCTCTAAAGAAAGGTACAAGTCTTTAATACATAATGTATAAGTCATTAATGCACGATATCCAAAATAGCCATTTTAATTCCGTTTTCCTAAGTAATCTTGTAAAATCTATCAAGTACAAGTTACAAGCAAGTCATGCATTACATTTTCCATCCATAATCATTCTCATTTCATAAAATTACAAGAAACCAAGGTTAGAAACCCTAACCCAAGCTAAGTAGTTAACCATGACCCGTTTATCGATTTTTATCCGTTTTAAACCTCAACCAACATTCAAATGAGTTGTAATAACTTATTTTACAACTCTGTCAATCTTATTCAATTGTTATTTCATCATCTCATTTCATCTATACGTAAATTGAATCCGGGAAACCCTAAACGTACCTAAATGGATCATTTGACTCGTTTACTCATTTCTAATCATTTTAATCCTCCACAATCAACCAAGTGCCATTGTAAACTCAGAATATGAGTTTACAAATCATTATCTATCCTTATCTTGACAATGTATAAAAGATTGAAACTTAGAAAACCCTAATAATCCATTACAAGCCCTAAATGAAACCCGCGGCTTACTCATTCCATTTTAACCCATTTTAACTTAAACAATCAATCAATCCTCATTGATAATCCTTTATACAATACCTAAGATCAGTATTCTATCATCTTTGATCAAGATTAGACGAAATCTAAGCCTTGAAAACCCAAAGAAACCCTAATATATCCTATATGAACCCGCGACCTAACTTAATCATTTTTGACCCATTTTAACCCAAACCAATTGCTAATTTCCATTGATAAGCCTTAATACAAACCTTGAGATCATGTTTCAATCATTTCTTGATCAATGCACTTGAAATATTGGCCAAAGAAAAGAATTTGAGCCCTAATAAGCCAAATCAAACCCGCGTCTGTTTTCATTGCATTTTGACCCATTTTAAGAACTTCTTTACACACAAGAACCTCCATGACTCACCCATATGCCTCCTAAGCAGCTTATGCACCTGATCCATCATTCCTTTGGTCCAAATTGAAGCCACATGAGCCCCTTGTAGCCTAAAATAGCCGCGGCAAGCATTTATGATGTCCACACCTTCAATCTACTTCATAGACCTCCTAAATCATACCATAGACCTCCCACCTCAGTAGCTAGCTCCTACACATGTCCATGAACAGATTGCAAGAGTTCCTTAGCCTCCTTGCATGAATTCGACTATAAATAGAGCCCTACACCCTTCATAACAATTCCCACCCAACTCTCTCTATCTATAACCCAATTGAGCAAACTTTCTCTGCTCCATTTGATCCTAGGATCATCTAAGAAGATCAAGCAAGTGAAGCTTTGAATAATTGAAGCCCCGAAGTAAAGAAACTAGGGGTACGAAGCATTTTTGACCCATTTCAACCCATATCCTCTATTTTTGCTCCTTGAAGCTCAAACCCAAGTTCTATATCATCATACCTGATCCTATATTCATATAATGTTCATATGAATATGAATGATCACTTGCTTAAGCCATTTTTATGAAAATCTAGGCGTTTTGCCATTTTGATCAAAAACCGTACACCCGGAACCCTAATTTTATGTTTTTCTTAAAACTAAATGTTATAATGGTTAAATGTTGTTATAATACATCCTAACATTCTTAATTAATGTTAATATAACCACTTTATTGATTATTGAAGGAATTTGAACTTAAAACCCGCGCGTTTATGTTTTGAAACCCTAATTTGACCCGTTTTGCTTCCTAGCTTAACGAATCGTTATTTTAAACTTTCGTTATGTTAAACCTTCATATTTTAGCTTATATTAATAAGCTATAACTTGTAAATGTCATTTAGAAACTTAAAATAAGCTTGCATGGCATTTTGGACATGTTTTACAAAAGTATTCCATGCAAGGGGTATATATCGTAACTTTCTGAAATTCATAACTAAAAGGACTAATAATGTCATTTTATCAAAGTTATAACTATAGGGGTCTATTACGTCACTTTACAAAGTACAAGGTTTACTTGGTATATCTTTTAAACTTGAAGGACCAAACTCGAAAAAGTATAAACCCAAGGGTATATTTTGCCATTTTTCATTTTCCAAGGTCTAAAATGTAACATTTTGAAAAAGTATAAAAATGTATTCAAAACATTACAAGACATAACTTTAATTAACGCTTGACGTGCTTAACATTTCCAGATATTGATTAAAACGCTTAAAACCGCTTATGTTATAACCATAATATCATTCATCATCAATGTGCCTTTAGAAATCATGCCCCGGATCTCTATTGTACCACAATACTAGGGAGCTTCATATTAAGGAGTTTCATCTTGGTATTACGTTCTGACTGAGTTGTTGGGTTTACGATTTAAAGTGCCCTAGCTCCTTAAACGTTTACTGAATAACTTCTGAATTATGATGGCCCGAACGGTGATACAATAATTCCAAACTCTTCAATCAAATTCATAACTCTTAGAACCAAAATTCTAAAGTACAATCTTCCTAATACTTGACATATTTACTCAGGTTGCGTGACGTGGCTGTTTACTATCATTTTGCTATATCAACCTTCCCCCGTTAAGATTGTGATAAGGTCGTCAGCTTTCATTCTAAAATATTTATTGCATCTACCTATCAGGTGAGATTCATAACCTCGCCTTTACTCATTTACATGTTTTATAAACCCGCGAGGGGGATACATGCTTGTTACAAACTCTATTACATACTCGTTTATCTTATAACAATGTGATTGCTTTTCAAGGACTTAGTGAGTTCATAGCCTCACTTTTAATCTCTTTAATTTTTTCATAAACCTGTGAGGGGGATACATGCTGTAAATTACAAATATAAGTGCTTTTCCAGACTATATGCTAATCTGATATACCATTACAATTAATGTCTAAGTTTGTGTGCCATGAATTTTATAGGTATATGGCAATTACCTACACCGAGGGCCATTATCTCTAAATATATACATCACATCAAGTTTGTGTGCCATGAGCTTAGACCAAGACCAAATCAGACCAAACAGACCAAACAAGACGATAACGCAATAATACACTGTTACTATGATAATTGTATTCGTTGCAATTATTACAAATAACGGGTATATAATAACGTGACCCAAGATCATAACAATACCATTTTCATAATAATTGTGTTTGTACAATTATTACACTATGACTTGTATTCAAACTATTTATCAAACCTATGAATTTCACTCAACCATTGTGTTGACTTTTTAGCATGTTTATCTCAGGTAATTGAGCAACTTACGGCATGGAGTGGCATGGACATGAAGATGGCTAAAACTTGTTATCATTCACATTGTATGTAACTAGATTTTGGGACCTGCCTTTGTAAAACTCTGATTTGAAATGAATGATAACGTATCTTTTGAACAAACGTCTCTTTTGGGTCATTTTCTATGATTATGATTGTTGTTTCCATGAAGTAATACCCCATATTAGCTTCCGCTGCTATATTGTAAAAATGGGGGTGTTACAGATTGGTATCAGCGCCATGGTTATAGAGAACAAGGTCAAAACCTTAACTATAACCACATTTCTTTTCTAGCCATCAAAGTCCTCTGTGCCACTACATTCCGGAACAGTATGTAAAGATACATATCTATTATACTATTACATAAATAACTTATGTTATTTACAATTGGGTTGTTATCAGAACGATGTCTTCTCCCAACCGCTCTACTTCCAATATTAAGGATGCTTTTTCCTCTATGAATATTCTTAACTATACTTCGGTCTCACCGGATTATTTCCTAGCTTCAGCAGGAATCAGTTCTTTTAACTCTTCGGAAAACCCTAAAGAAAATATGATCCCACCAGTATTCTCATCTTTCTACAATAATCCTTGTTTAAAAGACGTACAAGCATTTTATGCTAAGGAATTACTTATTTCACCACCAGATCCTATTACTCCACCAGCTATTTTGACTCCATCTCTAGTATTACCACCATCACTACTATTTGATCCCTGATATTTCTTTGTTCCTAAGGAACTATTACCGCCTAAAAAGCGAACTTATCTTCCATCACTCTCTTCTAATAATCTATCTCGGAATCAAACCTGTAACTTGGTATCACCATCTTTCTCAGTATATACTCCTACCCCACCTTAGATATTTGAAATAGGAAAAAGTTCAAGTAAGATATATCTGAAACATCATGAGGGACAAATCGAAAATATTTTGAATTACTTAGATGAACTCTATCTTCACCACATAGAGAAAATGGAGGAAGGATGTATTGATCGAATGATCATACGAAGGAATAGTGATCAACTAAAGATTGAACTTGTGAAAGTCCATTCTCAGATTATCAAACTTCAAAAGAAGTAGTTAGGCAAAAGGATAAGATTACCTTTGCTCACTACAAAATTTCCGATCTTGAACAAATCATTAAGAAAATCCAAGCTCGTCACCAAACTAATCAGGAAGATCTTTAGGATGTCATCTACCGGCTCAAAATCATCAAGCTATTAGACTAGTTATAACTTTATCCTAGCCATGGGATGTGTGGTATCAATAAAAACGCTTGTCAAATCTTGACTATGTACAGTAAAAAGATAAGTTATTTATAAATGCAATCCCGTTTCGTACCTTATTTCTAGCTTATCTCTCTTTCATCATCATCTCTATCATTTGCATCACTATCTCCGTCTTCATCATTATGAATCATACCATAACCTCTAAGTGCTTAAAATTTAAAAATGAGCTTTACTCTTTAAGCATTTTAACATCACATTTTCTTTTAAAACTTATGATATCATTCTTACTACGTGTTGTCTTATGTTGATAGAATGCCTCCCAAAAGGACGTCAACATCTGAAACACCAGCCATACCTTTAGCTGCCATCCAGCAACTCATTACTGATGGCATTTCCTTAGCTCTGAAAGCACAAGCTGCAACAATAGCAAGTGCTAGTAATCCCAACAGGAACACGAGACCTACTGGAATTCCTGTAACAAAAATGGGAAACTATAAAGAGTTCGTTAGCTGTCAACCTTTCTACTTCAATGGTACGGAAGGAGCAGTTGGCCTCATTCGTTGGTTTGAGCGGACTGAATCAGTATTTTCTCGTAGCAATTGTGCCAAGGAAAACAAAGTGACATTTACTATCGGTACTTTAACCGATGATGCCCTATCCTGGTGGAATTCATATGCTCAACCTATTGGAATAGATCAAGCCAATCAAATCACCTGGATCAAATTGAAAACACTCTTAACCAATAAGTATTGCCCTCAAACTGAAGTCAAGAAGATGGAAGACGAATTTTACAACTTGGTTGTGAAAGGAAATGATCTTAAGACTTACATTAGGAGATTTCAAGAATTAGCCATCTTATGCCCAAACATGGTACCAAACGCCGAGAAAATTATGGAAGTCTTCATCAATGGATTACCTAGAAGTATTGAAGGAAACATTACTGCCTCGAAGCCTCAAACTTTGGAGAAAGCCATCAACATAGCCCAGAGGTTAATGGATCAGATAATAAAGCATGATTCTGTGCAAGAAGCTAATGATCGTAAACGAAAGCTTGAGGATAAGGGAAACATCATCAATAACAACTATCAGAATAACTATAACAATAACAACCATAATAATGATCACCACCAGTAGCAGAACAGGAAGCAAGAAACCTTCAGGACTTATACTGCCACCAACGGGTACACTGGAAATCGTCCCTTACGTGAAAGATGTACCCTACATCACATAGGTCCTTGCACTGTCAAGTGTCAAACTTGCAACAAGATAGGTCATTTAACCAAGAATTATAGAAATAAAGACCAACCACTAGAAACAAATCTACAACAATATCCGTTAATCTGAAATGCATGAGTAACCTGTGGAAAGAAAGGACATTATGCGAATCAGTGCTCAAAAGCAAAGAACCGGGCCACAAGAAAGCATACTTAGAGACAAGTTTGCTTTTGTTCACTCTAGAATTTCTACCCTAGAAACAACTCTCGAGGATATTAAAGTCTTCTTCAATCTGAAAAACTCCAATCATCAAGCTACAATCCTTGTCGTTTGTTACTTATTCTAGAATCCTGCTACGAGATACGTAGCATAAGTATCAACTCTTTTAGAGTTTCATATGTAAAGTTATCCATGAATTAATAAAGTGATAATTCCGTTACATCTTGTTATCTGGTGGTATCAAAACTCGACATTGTTTGTCAATTCTATCATGTTCAACTCTGAATACTCTCCTCATACCTTTGAAACATAAAATATCATCCTTGACTACATAGGCGACAGTACAATTATCATCTCAATATTTTTCTAACCTTTCATGATCATATCATTTTCTACACATTACCGTTTCGATATTATGTTTTTATGCTTAGGTAAGACGATTTATGATCATCTTATTGAAATGAATTAGGACGCTTCTTCATTTGAATAAGGAAATTATAAATCTCCGAACTATGAATTTATAAATTCTCAGTTACAAGGAGTTGGACGCTTCTTTTTGTAAGTGATAAATTATAAATAAGTAGGCTTAAGTATATAGCATACGTACAAACAAGTTTCTTTCAATCCGTTTGTACAAATAATTTCTTTTCTTCACTTAATTACTACCTTCAATATCTGTTCATTTCCAAATCTGTATCCCACATGATTAGCAACACTCTTACAAATTCATAATCATTCCTTGACATCTCTCCGGCATCCGACTAAATCTCGGGACGAGATTTCTGTAAGGGGTGGAGACTATAACAACCCAGAATTTTCATCAAATGCAAAATCAACCTATTTTTCTATTATCACAATTGTACGGGGAAATTTTTCGCTTTATTACATTACTTGCATTGCCAATATCTCAATATGCAATGTAACTTGCATAACTAAAGTAGACGAGCTCACGCAACCTACCTATGGCAATCCTGTCTTCATATATGTCAAGCAAACATCATAACATGTCAAGTCAATATCAGCATATCCTTTTTGCTAAGTACATTATTCCTATAATGTACCATTCGCAATGTTATATCAAAACGGGCTTTAAACCGTTATCATATACCTCTAAACCCATATTCCATGAAGGGTTAATATCTAAAGTGAATGTACAAGCTACTAAAGCATATGTACAAGTAACATAACATCTCATATGAATATACATTCTCTCCAAAGAAAGGTACAAGTCTTTAATACATAATGTACAAGTCATTAATGCACGATATCCAAAATAGCTGTTTTAACTCCGTTTTCCTAAGTAATCTTGTACAATCTATCAAGTACAAGTTACAAGAAAGTCATGCATTACATTTTTAATCCATAATCATTCTCATTTCATAAAATTACAAGAAACCAAGGTTAGAAACCCTAACCCGAGCTAAGTAGTAAACCATGACCCGTTTATCAATTTTTATCCGTTTTAAACCTTAACCAACATTCAAATGAGTTATAATAACTTATTTTACAACCCCGTCAATCATATTCAATCATTATTTCATCATCTCATTTCATCTATACGTAAATTGAATCCGAGAAACCCTAAACGTAACTAAATGGATCATTTAACCCGTTTACTCGTTTCTAATCATTTTAATCCTCCACAATCAACCAAGTGCCATTGTAAACTTATAATATGAGTTTACAATTCATTATCTATCTTTATCTTGGCAATGTACAAAAGATTAAAACCTAGAAAACCCTAATAATCCATTACAAGCCCTAAATGGAACCCGCAACACTCATTCCTTTTCAACCAATTTTATCTTAAACCATCAATCAATCCTCATTGATAATCCTTTATACAATACCTAAGATTAGTATTCTAACATCTTTGATCAAGATTACACGAAATCTAAGCCTTGAAAACCCAAAGAAACCCTAATATATCCTATATGAACCCGTGGCCTAACTTAATTATTTTTTCCTGTTTTAACCCAAACCACTTGCTAATTTACATTGATAAGCCTTAATACAAACCTTGAGATCATGTTTCAATCATTTCTTGATCAACGCACTCGAAATATTAGCCAAAGAAAAGAATTCGAGCCCTAATAAGCCAAATCAAACCTGCGGCTGTTTTCATTGCATTTTGACCCATTTTAAGAACTTATTTACACACAAGCACCTCCATGACTCAGCCACATGCCTCCTACGCAGCTTATGCACCTGCTCCATCATTCCTTTGGTCCAAATTGAAGCCACATGAGCCCCTTGTAGCCTAAAACAGCCGCGACAAGAATTTGTGATGTCCAGACCTTCAATCTACTTCATAGACCTCCCAAATCATACCATAGACCTCCCACCTTAGTAGCTAGCTCCTACATATGTCCATGAATAGATTGCAAGAGTTCCTTAGCCTCCTTGCATGAATTCGACTATAAATAGAGCCCTACACCCTTAATAACAACTCGCACCCAACTCTCTCTATCTATAACCCAATTGAGCAAACCTTTCAGCTCCATTTGATTCTAGGATCATCTAAGAAGATCAATCAAGTGAAGCTTTGAAGAATAGAAGCCCCGAAGTAAAGAAACTAGGCGTACGAAGCGTTTTCGACCCATTTCAACCCATATCCTCCATTTTTGCTCCTTGAAGCTCAAACTCATGTTCTATATTATCATACCTTCTCCTATATTCATATAATGTTCATATGAATACGTATGATCACTTGCTTAAGCCATTTTTATGAAAATCTAGACGTTTTGCCATTTTGATCCAAAACCGTACACCCGAAACCCTAATTTTATGTTTCTCTTAAAACTAAATGTTATAATGGTTAACTGTTGTTATAATCCATCCTAACATGGTTAATTAATGTTAATATAACCACTTTATTGATTATTGAAGAATTTGAACTTAAAACCCGCGTGTTTACGTTTTGAAACCCTAATTTGACCCGTTTTGCTTCCTAGCTTAACGAATCGTTATTTTAAACTTTAGTTATGTTAAACCTTCATATTTTAGCTTATATTAATAAGCTATAACTTGTAAATGTCATTTAGAAACTTATAATAAGCTTGCATGGCATTTTGGACTTGTTTTACAAAAGTATTCCATGCAATGGGTATATATCGTAACTTTCTAAAATTCATAACTAGAAGGACTAAAAATGTCATTTTATCAAAGTTATAACTATAGGGGTCTATTATGTCACTTTCAAAAGTACAAGGTTTACTTGGTATATCTTTTAAACTTGAAGGACCAAACTCGTAAAAGTGTAAACCCTAAGGGTATATTTTGCCATTTTTCATTCTCCAAGGTCTAAAATGTAACATTTTGAAAAAGTATAAAAATACATTCAAAACCTTACCAGACATAACTTTAATTAACCCTTGATGTGCTTAACATTTCCAGATATTGAATAAAACGCTTAAAACCGCTTATGTTACAACCATAATATCATTCATCATCAATGTGCCTTTAGAAATCATGCCCCGGATCTCTATTGTACCACAATACTAGGGTGCTTCATATTAAGGAGTTTCATCTTGGTATTATGTTTTGACTGAGTTGTTGGGTTTATGATTTAAAGTGCCCTAGCTCCTCAAACGTTTACTGAATGACTTATGAATTATGATGGCCCGAACGGTGATACAATAATTCTAAACTCTTCAATCAAATTCATAACTCTTAGAATCAAAGTTATAAAGTACAATCTTCCTAAGACTTGACATATTTACTTAGGTTGCGTGACGTGGCTCTCACTATCATTTTGCTATATCAACCCTCCCCCGTTAAGATTGTGATAAGGTCATCAGTGTTCATTCTGAAATATTTTATTGCATCTACCTATCAGGTGAGATTCATAACCTTGCTTTTACTCATTTACATGTTTTATAAACCCGCGAGGGGGACACATGCTTGTTATAAACTCTATTACATACTCGTTTATCTTATAACAATGTGATTGATTTTCAAGGACTTAGTGAGTTCATAGCCTCAACTTTGTAACACATTATGTTTTCATAAACCTAACGGAGATACTCTGTAAATTACAAATACAAGTTTTTTCCAGACTATAAGCAAATCTGATATACCATTACCATTAATGACTAAGTTACTTTAATCCAAAATTCCCCTCATTATCATAGACCATTACTCACTTACGGGTGAACGCAAAAATTATGGATAGATTCTATCAGGTTGACTAATCCTGTTTGTTTAGCCGGATTAGGTAACCAAACACAACATATTTGAATTTTAATAGGTAATGTCAATTACCTACACTAAAGGCCATTACTCTCTCCCATCTCTCCTCTCTCTCAATAGTATATATATAAATATTTTAATAAATAAATTATATATATATATATATATAAATAATATAAAAATATATATATATATATATCACATCATTTTGGGTATATATATACACTAGTCAGTTTGTGTGCCATGAGCTTAGACCAAGATCAAATCAGACCAAACAAGACGATAACGTAATAATACACTGTTACTATGATAATTGTATTCGTTGCAATTATTACAAATAATGGGTATATAATAACGTGACCCAAGATCATAACAATACCATTTTCATAATAATTATGTTTGTACAATTATTACACTATGACTTGTATTCAAACTATTTATCAAACCTATGAATTTCACTCAACCATTATGTTGGCTTTTTAGCATGTGTATCTCATGTAATTGAGCAACTTGCGGTACGAAGTGGCATGGACTTGAAGATGGCTAAAACTTGTTATCATTCACATTGTATGTAACTAGATTTTGGGACCTGCCTTTGTAAAACTCTAATTTGAAATGAATGATAACGTATCTTTTTAACAAACGTCTCTTTTGGGTCGTTTTCTATGATTATGATTGTTGTTTCCATGAAGTAATATGCCAGATTATCTTCCGCTGCTATATTATAAAAATGGGGGTGTTACAGGTATGAACTGCAAGCAAATGTTGTTTGGTCTCCTATTAAGACGACTCCGAATGTTGTTAATAGTAGAAACACTGTTAATACACCGGTTCCTGTTAAAACACGGTTAGCCAAAACATCCACATGTCCATGAATGGTTTCATAATGTGTTGCAGGTGGTTCAAATCGTTCTGTGGATTGTTGATGGTGGATGTTTAAAGCATATGACTGGTGATCGTTCGCTGCTGAAAAATCTCGTTGAGAAATTCATGGGCACAATCCGTTTTAGAAACGATCATTTTGCAACAATAATAGGCTATGGCGATTATGTACAAGGCAATATCACTGTTTGTCATGTATATTGTGTTGAAGGCCTAGGACATAACCTCTTCAGTGTAGGACAATTCTATGACGGTGATCTAGAAGTGGCTTTTCGCTCTAACACATGTTATGTGCACAATCTAGAAGGAGATGATTTGCTTATAGGAGCTCGTGAATCTAATTTGTATACTATCTGCATTTTAGATATGCCTGCTTCTTTACTTGTTTGTCTTCTCTCCAAGGCTACTTCAACAAAGTCATGGTTATGGCACCACAAACTCTCATATTTAAACTTCGATACGATAAATGATCTTACCAAAAATGATTTCGTTGATGGTCTTCCTAAATTCAAATACAATAAAGGTCACTTATGTTCTGCATGTAAGCAGAGGAAAAGCAAGAAATCTTCTCATCCACCTAAATTGGTTCCAAGCACTCATTCCAAATTAGAATTGCTACATATGGACTTATGTGGGCCAATGAGGGTAGCAACCATCAAAGGAAAGAAGTATATTCTTGTGATCGTTGATGATTATTCTCGATTCACATAGGAATATTTTCTTCACACCAAAGATGAGACTCTAAAGATCATAAAGAAGTTTATTGCTCAAGTTCAGTTGAATTACAATGCCAAAGTTCACAAGATTTGAATAGACAATGAAACTAAATTCAAAAACGCAACTCTTAAGGCTCATTATGATAAGTTTGGAATTATGCAATAATTTTCAATTGCTCGTATGCCTCAACATAATGGTGTTTTGAAAGACAAAATCGTACTCTCGTCAAGGCTGCATGCACAATGCTTATCTTTTCACGATTACCAGAATTTCTTTGGGCTGAGGCAATTCCTACCGCTTGCTTTACTCAAAATAAATCAGTCATTCATACGAGGTACAACAAGACTCCATATGAACTTCTTCATGGAATAAAACCAAATGTGGAGTACTTTCATGTATTTGGTTCACTTTGTTATCCAACAAATGATCAAGAAGACCTTGGAAAGATGAAACCAAAAGCAGACATTAGAATCTTTATTGGATATTCTGAGACATCTAGAGGGTTTCATATATATAATCGCCGAACCAAAAAGATTATGGAAACCATTCACGTCAAATTATAGCGATGGCTTCTGAACATGACAGTTTAGAACCCGTTTCTCAACGATTCATACATGATGATTCATCAGCAGAATCTATGCATACTTCGTCTAAAGAAGATTTGGATAATTTGTTTGGTCTAATGTATGAAGAATACTTTATGAAGAGATCTTTTGACGTGTCCATCATTCCCACTGCACAACAAGTTCATAATTAAGAAGACTCACCTTCGACATCTTCAATCATCGTTGAAGAACATGAGGCTCCTCCTATTGTAACTACATCTAACGAACAAACTTCTCTAATTTCCTTGAATGAGGCTGATGAGTTTAATCAAGAAGATTCTGCAGATTTTGATGGTAATACGGTATTTGCTCCATATGATGCTCCAAACTTTGAGGAAGCTGAGTCATCTACAACAACTCTAGACCTATTAAATATGTACGAGTTCCACCAAGTACAACCCTCAACACATATCTGGACAATATCTAATCCTTTGGAACAAGTAATTGGTGACACATCCAAACCTGTGATGACCCGAAATAGATTTCAGACTGGCTTTGAATTATGCATGTATGCATTAACTGTCATCACCCTTGTAACCAAAGAACATTAAAGAAGCTATGTCAGATCATAGTTGGATAGAATCAATGCAAGATGAGTTGCATCAATTCGAGAGACTAGATGTTTAGGAACTAGTTCCTAGACCATATTGAAAGAATATAATTGCTGCCAAATGGCTCTGGAAGAATAAAAGTGATGCGGAAGATATTGTTATTCGAAACAAATCTCGTCTTTTTGCGAAGGGTTACAAGTAGGAAGAAGGCATCAATTTTGAAGAATCCTTTGCTCCTGTTTCTCGTCTTGAAGCTGTTCGAATGTTCGTTGCATTTGATGCTCATAAAAATAATACAATCTTTCAGATGGATGTTAAGACTGCATTTCTCAATGGTCTATTGAAAGAGGAAGTTTATGTTAGCTAACCTGATGGATTTGTCGATCCAGACTTTCCAGATCATGTATACATATTAAAGAAAGCTCTATACGGTCTCAAACAAGCTCCACGAGCATGGTATGACAAACTGTCTTCATTCTTGATTGAACACCGTTTTACTAAAGGTATTGTTGACCCGACTTTATTTACACGACTTCACGAGGGAGACATATTACTTGTCTATGTATATGTCGATGACATCATTTTTGGGTCTACAAATCTAGATTTTTCAAAACGATTTGCAAATCTCATGAAAAAATAATTTTGAAATGTCTATGATGGGTGAACTAAAATTCTTTCTTGGACTTCAAGTTCATCAATCACCTCGTAGCATATTCATTTGTCAGTCACAATATGCAATTAAGCTTTTAAAGAAACATGGTATGGATGAATGTGTCTCCATGAGCACACCTATGGCCATTGAGAGACTGGATGCTAATTTACAAGGCACTCCTACTGATCAAACAACTTATCATCGAATGATTGGAGAGCTCATTTATCTAACAGCCAGTCGACCAGATATTTCATTCGCCACCTTTATTTGTGCTCGTTATCAAGCACGTCATACGGTCAAACACCTCAAAGAGGTTAAGCGGATCTTTCGGTGCCTAAGACAATCCTATAACATGGGCTTATGGTATCTGAGGGATTCCGGATTTGAACTAATTGCATATTCAAACGCAAACCATGCAGGATGTAAAGACGATTACAAAAGCACTTCAGGAGGCTTATAATTTTTAGGTAAAAAGCTCGTGAGCTGGAGTTCTAAAAAGCAAGATTGTATAGCGATGTCAACAGCTGAAGCTGAGTATGTATCATTGTCTGCGTGTTGTGCACAAGTCATCTCGATGCGTACATAATTATTGGACTATGGATACAAGTACAACAGAATACCGATGTATTGCAATTCAAAGAGTGCTATCGCTATTTCATGCAATCCGGTTTAGCATTCGCGTATAAAACACATAGACATCCAGTATCATTTTATTAAAGAACATGTTGAAAAAGGAACGGTGGAATTATACTTAGTTCATCGCATTGGTATGAGATGTATGACTCCAACACAGTTGGAAAGTCTGGCAAAGTTATCTTGAAAAAAGATGATACATCAAAATTGTAAATAAATTTTTCAAAAACAAAATATAAAATTAAAAAATACAAAAACTCAAAAAGATTTTCTTGATGTTTTTCAAAATCAAAAACAAAATAAAAATTAAAAAATATAAAAATCCAAAAAAGATTTCCTTGATGTTTTTCAAAAACAAAAATCAAATATAAAAATAAAAAATGTAAAAGTACAAAAACATAATTTAATCAAAACCACATGTCTTTTCATTACAATCAGATTCATGATTTGATATTTTCATTATAATTGTTTTCAATGTATATACGGGATCATGATCTGAGGGGGAGTTATTTTGATAACAAATGTGTTTTCATTGTCAAAACATGTGTTTTTGAAAATCCCATTCACATACATCACCTGAATTCTATTTGAAAAATTCACATCTATTTCAAAATTCAAAAAAAAACAATGATCTCTCGAATATTTGATAGCTTTGAAATAAAATGGTATATTTTCGAGGGAGAGTTTTTCATTTTTTTGCGAAAGGATGGACTTTGAGATAGGAAACATCCAATGGTCTAACTGTGTAAAGGGATCATACTCCAAGGGGGAGTTTTTGCAATTTTTGTTAAATAAATTTTAGTTTCAAAAACCACAAAGGCCAAAACTGTCATTTTTCTAACAAAAATTCAGAAGGAAAAACCATAAGGACTGAAAGTGTCACTTTCCAAACTTTCAAATTCGGACGATATAAATAAGAAATTAATTTCATTTTCTATTTTTTCTTTACTCCGAGTTTGATACCGAAAAAGAAGAGAAAATCAAGTTTTTTATTTTGAGATCATTACTTCTTTCACAATTGTTTTCTCTTCTCACGAGTAAGTCATTTTCAATGTTAAAGGATTTGAAAACGAATTTTAATGGTGTTCTTAACGTCGAATTTAAATTCGATAAGAATTAGGGTTTCTGAATTTAGGGTTTTTGAATATTAATGATAGATTTAGGCTTGTTAATGATAATAATAGCATTTGCATTTGATTAACTGATATATAAACTGATTAAACTCTGAAATTCTTAAATTCGATACACTGGTCAAAATTCGAAAGTATTCAACTTTTTCCAAAATTGATATAAAATTGAATTTTTGACTAAATCTTGGTTAAAATGGACTAAGCCTAGCCTAAAAAGCATAAGAAGATCAAATTTGTTGGAAAATTGGCCAATTAATTCATTTTCGACAAGCATAAATTGAAAAAGGTCAAATTCGGAAAAGTCAAACCAGAAAAAGTCAAAATTTAATTTCGGAAGTGTCGAATTTGTTGGTAAATGGACAAAAATTTTCGGGAGGCTTACTAGATTCAGTATATCTTAGTGATATATGTCTCAATGTGTTGTATAAAGCTCGAATGTTTGTAAATAACATGATTAGTATCTCATGTGAGTTGAATTTCAAACGTTTATGAAAAAGTACCTCCAAATTAAACAAAAATTGATCAAGTTTTGATGAATTTTATATCTTGTGTCAAATATGTTTATTCTTAGTTGTTTAAGTGGTCTAAGTCATGTCTGGTTACGACCGTTTTCTCGTTTTCTGCATTGAACAGGATGAGGAGTGAGTGACTTAGTGACCATTCAGTTGTTGAATTGAGTTTGACTGATTATGTGTTCTAAAAAACAAATGATTTTGGACAAAAGATTTTTGAAAAAGTTCTCAAAATTTAGGTATTGTGTCAAAAATGATACTCTTTCACAAAAAGTTTTAAGAATTTGAATGATATCTCTTAAATTTCTCAAAATGAGTCTTATTCAAAATCAGAGAGTATCTTCATTATTCTTGAAAGAGTATCATTTCACAAAGAATTTATGGTGATGATATTCTAAACAAAAAGAGAGACAAAAACCATACGCGAAAAAGCAAATCTAAAGTGTGTTCGACAAAGAAATACCAGAATACACAAAAAGAGAAATCAAAAGAAGAATGCGAATAAAGCATATGGCATGTGCTAGAAAAAGCAAGAAAAAGCACATGAGAAACAAACTGATCAAGAAATGTGTTCAAAAAGAATTGCCAGAACATATAAAACAGACAGAGCGGAAAGAGACAAAAATGTCATATAAATTATTTGTTATCTAACATCTTGTCATCAATCATTCAGAATTCATCATGGTACAACCACAAAGACAAGCTGATATTCACCAAGATGAATTGTGTCCACCCAACAAACGCTATGCTCTCATGGATGCCAACAAAAAGATTGATATTGAGCATCTATTATGCCTAAATGAAAGCAAAATCTTGGCAAACATCCTTCAAAATCATCTACTTAGATTCAGCATTGTTGCTTCTTCATCAGTGCCATGGATATACTTGGGGCAGTTCTAGAATAATTTGAAGGAAGATGGATCAAAGTATAGGCTCAAGTTTGTGCTTGACCAGAAAGAGCTCACTCCGACTCTTGATGATTTCAGGATAATATTTCACTTGCCTTAAGCTACTAAGAACAATTATGATCATTTTGTCCCTGCTCCAAAGTTTTCAGAGATGGTTCCATTCTACATTAACAATTTTGGATTCACATTGGGGTTAAGATCACCATCCAACTTTAAGACAACCAGTCTCGTACAACGGTGGCAAACACTATGCAAGATATTTTCAAGGTGTTCGGAGTAGATGTTCCTACGACTCAGTCACAGCCGATTGAGTCTAACAGGGAACGTATAGGACAACTAGCGCCCTTAGGACACCTAACCCTGATGTAGCCGAAAGAGAGTCAAGTGCTTCATGAAAATCTACTATTATTAGACTTCGTATTCCATAAAGATGATCAATACAACCTACTCCACCAACACCAATTCCAACTACTGATGAGGCTGACAATATAATCTTACAAGACACAATTCAACTAAGTCTTGTAGAGTATAAAAGTCATGAATAGCTTGAAGCCAAGCAAAATGAGGACAAAGTTAATAAGCACTTGATGGCAGAGGAGATTGAGAAACTAGTTTAAGGAACAGAGAATGTAGAATAAAATGTTGAGGTCGATAGTCCTACCCTTAAGCAAAATGATAATCAAAATGATCCCGACACTAGGTTAGAGCCCAAGAGTAATAAGGAAAGTCAAGAGGCAGAGATAACTGCTGCTGTACAACCTGTAAATGTTAATGAAGAGGAGGAAGAGTCAGCAGAGGATGATTATGAGTTGAGAAGAAGGGAAAAAGGAAGCATGTAGAGGAGTCTAGGAATACACCATCCCCTACAACAATTAGATCTCCTATGATTCATTCTACTCTCATATCTTCAGATACTGAGAAACTCCAGGAATTGACGGTTAATGATCCACCACCTTCATCTTCTACACCGTTATCATCTTCACCAAAACCAAAATTATTTGCTTCACAACACATCTTATCATTATTTAAACCTAAGACTGGCTGTTTCAAATGATACAAGAGTTTCTTTGATGAGCTCTAAGGACGCTATAGATATTTGTTTGAACATCTAAAGATAAGGTTCATGACAAGAAAGAAGTTTCATGAGCTTGCTCAGCACTTACAAGAAGTCATGGAAGAGTCGTTGCACAAAATGGTAGATACTCGTGGAACTTACCAAGATACAAGTACCAATATATGTTGCACAGGGGCTTATAATGGAAAGACAACAGAGTCAAGCTGATGTGACAAAGATGATTGCAGATGCCATTCAGTAAGAACGCGAGAATCTTTAGGCAGAGATTAACAATGCTATCTCTAACCATATTCCTTCTCAGGTTGATTCATCTGTCAGGAATTACATGTCAGGACATGTTTCGCATGTGAACCCAGCTCAAGCCAGCCCAGCTTCTACACAAGAACAACAATATCAATTATATCTAACCATGAAAGATAATCCTCAGCTGCAACAGGATGATTTACTAATTTGTCTCACACTCACGTATAAGTTTGAAAGACTTTATGTGTCTGATACTTCTTATAGACCTTCTGCTGTTCACCTAAGATATCAGGATGATCCTAATGATGATGCTTATCCTGAGGGGGAGAATAGTGCAAAGAGGCAGAAGACGTTTGAGCATGGAACCTATATGTTTGTAGAATCATCATCTGGTCAAGACAATGAAAGTGAACAAAGTCTATCTACGTCAGGTAATCAAGAACAATTAGATGACTTTGATTTTTGGACGGATTCTTATGGCACAGATGACGATGAGCTTCCTACTGAGAAAGTGTCACAAGAACTTGTTGAAGAAATGTCACAAACTGTTGATGAAGCAAAACTACACAAAGTTGTCAATGAGATGTTGAGACAACGATGCACTTCAGGAGATGAGCATCAATACCACATTAATCATATGTAAAACTTCTTGAAGAATGACATTGTGTGGGAAAGCATAAAAGAAATCTTATTCTCACCACATCTATAAAAGCCTACTCTAGTTGTTTAAAGTTGCCAAAGAGATCCCAAAGCTTCTTCACTATCTCTTGTCAAACAGATCTGTTGTACCTAAAGAAAGGAAACTCAAGACATGAGAAGATTGTGATGTCACTTCATAAGTTTCCTGCAGTTATTTTTCTTGATAATGATATTGAAGAAAGAACTTCCAAATGGGTAGATAAATGTGTGAAGAAGTTTAATCCTTATGCTCGAAACAGTGTCGAACATTGTAAGAATCCACATGCAAAGATCTTCTACATTAAGAAACAAAAAGAACCTAAAAAGCCAAAGGAAGTAGTATAGTCAAATATAAAGATTGTTCAAATCATCAAGACTTATTGGGAACTAGGACATGAGCACAAGTTTATAAAAGAGATTATTGCAAGAAGAGAAAATGGTAGCATAGTGTTAATCATTGAGTAAAATTACAAGAACCTCAACAAGAATGATATTGAGGATTTGTATCTGCTAATTGTTAATGGTACGGTAGATGACTATGCTGAGACTAGACTGATGTGGTCATTATCGGTCTTCATTAGGAGTACAGTGATCTGGGAAAGAGTACATGATTTTTAGCTAGGTGTGGAAATCTATCAACAGAAAGTCAATCTTACTGCTCCAACCATTACTTTGCTAGGCATTGAGAAGTACATGGTGTTCTCCATCGTCTATGAACCAGTATATGGCATTATATACAAGAACAACAAGAAAGAAAAGAGAGCGATGAGACATCAAGAGGTTCATAAGCTCTGTGATGCTACATTAAAAAGAGTCTTGGAAGGGTTGAAAAGCTACAATAACAATGTGAAGCATGGCTATGTGACTCTAAGTCTTAGTAAAGAAGATGCTGAATTCCTGCAACTGTTTGAGGAAGAGATTGAAGAATTGTTGAAGTATCATGATCAGATGAGACGTTAGGAAATGTACGTGAACGAAAGACCACTAAGATCAAGAAGGGAACGCCCAAAATAATTGAACCTTAGAGGGAGATTGTTAGGATCATAAAAGTGTCGATTATGATACTTTAAGTAGTTTTATTTATTATTAGTGTTTAGTCTTTATTTAACAAAGTAGAAAGTAGTTTGTAATAAGGAGAAATACGCTAAAAATGAAAAATCGAATATTATCCAAAGAATAGGGACTAGATTGCAAAATTAGGAAAACAAAGGATGGGAAGCTAACCTCCCTCTCCTATAAATACCTACCTAATCATCATTAGGTGGTTAAGGCTTGTAACAAACTCACTTTCCCTCCCTTTTCTCTTTTTTATAAAATTTGGAAAATTGTAAAATACTTGCCTTCCTCTCTTAATTATTTATACTCTTAACCGTTCTATATCGTGTGATTCAAGATAAATTGATGTGTATTTTCTTTTAAATAATTATTTACCAAGTTTTAAATTTATAAAACTCGTTTCACCTTACAAACGCACTAATGGGCAGAGAACCCGATCGTGAGTAGTGTAGTTTTGGTAAATTTGAGGTCGTCCCAAGAGCTAAAGGGAGAAAGTAAATATGAGTTTAATGGATTATCACATTTGAAAATTGTTTAGAAGTTTATATTGCAAGATAATAAATGAAAGGAATTAAACTGGTTTTATTCAATCAATGGAATTGGTATAGTGGAAAACAATTAAGAAGATGAACCCATTTGACTTAATTAAATATCCCAAGGTTGAATTATCTTGATCTCAAGTGCAATGTCTAATTCTTGTTTTATTAGTGGTTTCAAAAGTAGATAGACTTGAATATGCATATGCAGTCTATCATATACTTCCTACGATTCCAAATGAGTCCAAATCGTATAGGAGGTAGGATATCCAGGTTGTAGTGATTAATCCTAACTATTCCTAAAACATATCTAATAATCTATAAAGATTATTAACCCTCTCTGAAAGACTTCCTGTGGTTTTTAAGTATATTAAGTGATAAGTGCGGTGGCCGGTTAGTTCCTACACTAGGTAAGGAGTTAGTGATCCTCCTTAGTACTCGTTGGATCCCATATTGACTAGATAATCTAATTATGTGGCAAGTGAACTAAACACAAGACTTATTATATTAACACAATCATGCTAGAATCAAATAAACAAGAAGAAAGCAAAATAACTCAAAAATAAAAATCTTTTTGAATTGAAATTTTTTTATAAGTACATCGGTTTTTGGATTAAAACCGACGCACTTGCGGGTTTTGCAGGTTGCAGTTTAAACAGGTAAGTCACAAAATCAAACACATACTCAAATAGCATAAAAGGATAGCAAACAAGCAAATTCATATCAAATAAAGCTATTAGAAATAACAAATCTAAGCAAGCATAAATCAAAATAAGAACAAACATATTTTTGTATTTGCTATTTTATTGGCAAATGATATAAATGCAATAATTTAAGGAACACAATAACACAAAACAGAAGTCTCATGCTCTTAGTACCTAAATTAAAGATTACAATTGGTTTGGGGGGGGGGGGGTAAAGAGACACAATCCACGAAAACATTTTGTTTTAGACAAAAAGTGTGGCGTACTTAAAAATAGTACGACGGTTTAAACAGAAAACCGATGCACTTTCAACAACAAAAATATTTTTAAGCAGATTTAACACGAAAATTGAGTAGCAACGAGATGTCAAACAAGTATAAACCATTATTCGAATGAAAACAAGACCAACAAACTCCCCGGTAGCGGCGCCAAAAACTTTGATGTGTTTCAAAAGCTTTAAAATTATAAGACTAGAATCACCGGTTAATAGACGGAAACACACGGGAAAGTATACACTTTCGAGTGTAGTAAAGTCTAGGTAAGTCCAGGTCGTCTCAAGGAGTTGCGTGTTTTCGGATTCAAAAAGAGTTTAGAAAGAAAGTCCAAATGATTGTCATGATCATTCGACTCATATTTGATTTAACAAATAAGTTATACTAAACGCTAGAAATTATTAGATTATTACCAAGATGATTAAAAACATGTTTGTTTAGGCCAAGAGACAAGAGATAAAACATATATATGGATAGAGATGCACGCACAAACAATACATATAAGCAATATATGACGGGTAATCACATAAGCAAATATATCTACCGAACATAAAAAGAAACCCTTTCGGCCTATAATTCTAAACATGTCAAGTTCATAAAGATTGGTTTGTGGTTGAGAATGTAACAAATATACTCTCTTAATCAAGTTCGTTAGACATAAGATTAAGCATTAAACATTATTATACTTAGGTTGATCATAGTTTTATTAACCAATTCTCACAAGGTTAATACCAAATTGTTCCATAGACAAACAACGCGAAATTCAATCAACACAATAGAGCCTTTCGGCCTACTTCTATGGCAATGACAAATCAAACAAGTCTCAATGATCTTAGCATAACAATATCGAGCATACGATTTATACGATCATAAGCATATATCTATAATATATATTTATATCACATCTCAAGAACACCTAAACAAATATAACAAAATTACTCCATAATCAAACAAGTAACAACACTCATAACATTCATCATGAATTGAGCAAAGATCATATTCAAAGGATAAACAAGATTATACCAAATTCCAAGAGCAAAATATGGTGATTTCACATGAATTTTGAGTTGTATCTCCTATCTTTATTTATCATGTTATTCGTTGTATCTCCTTTGTGTGCTTCAAGAGCAAGTAGTAGTCCTGATGTATCTTTTTGAGTACTCTTATGCAGACTTGTAATTGCTCATGTGGACCCAATCTTTCAACAAGTTGGATCCTAATCTTTTCCTAAATAAAACATATCTATTAAATAAATAAAACTATTTTAATACTTATTTAATATCAATTCCATAATTAATTATTCCAGATCATATCATTACTCTGCCCTGCAATGGTATTAATATAAACCTGTTACTGTTCATCAGAACACTATTCATTGGTTTCAATTGTTATTAGAGATGTTGAATGATAATTAAGTATTTATTTGTTAATCAATTAGGGGTCGGTTTATCTCATGAATATAAACCATCAGGGGGTCGGGTTATCCTATTAATATACCCTATCTATCTTATTCGTTCATTTAATTTCTTTTATCGATCCGGTTCGTATCAATTGGTATTAGAGCTGTTTCGATTCTAGGGTTAAAAAAATATAAAAAAAATCACCTGTTACTGTTCATAGGCTACTTGTTCATCAGAACACTATT
>BQNB010079202.1:0-30314 GCA_026074375.1 Tanacetum coccineum
ATGTTACACGAATGAGTCGAGATACAAGACATGTTAGACGGATGAGTCGAGGTGATATCGTTATCCAAGACATGTTAGACGGATGAGTCTAGGTGATATTGTTATAAAAGAGATGTTACATGAACGAGTCGAGATACAAGACATGTTACACGGATGAGTCGAGTTGATATTGTATACAAGACTTGTTAGACGAATGAGTCGAGTTGATATCATATACAATACATGTTAGATGGATGAGTCGAGTTGATATCGTTATATAATACATGTTAGACGGACGAGTCTAGGTGATATTGTTATACAAGAGATGTTACATGAATGAGTCGAGATACAAGACATGTTACATGGATGAGTCGAGTTGATATCGTATACAATACGTGTTAGACGGATGAGTTAAGGTTATATCATTATACAAGAGATGTTATACGAACGAGTCGAGATACAAGACATGTTAGACGGATGAGTCGAGGTGATATTGTTATCCAAGACATGTTAGACGGATGAGTCTAGGTGATATTGTTATACAAGAGATGTTACATGAACGAGTCGAGATACAAGACATGTTACACAGATGAGTCGAGTTGATATCGTATACAATACATGTTAGAAGATAAGTCAAGGTTATATCATTATACAAGAGATGTTACACGAACGAGTCAAGATACAAGATATGTTACACGAATGAGTTGAGTTGATATCGTATACAATACATGTTAGACGAATGAGTCGATGTGATATCGTTATCCAAGACATGTTAGAAGGATGAGTCTAGGTGATATTGTTATACAAGAGATGTTACATGAACGAGTCGAGATACAAGACATGTTACATGGATAAGTCAAGTTGATATCGTATACAATACATGTTAGACAGATGATTCGAGTTGATATCGTATACAATACATGTTAGATGGATGAGTCGAGTTGACATCATTATACAATACATGTTAGACGGATGAGTCTAGGTGATATTTTTATACAAGAGATGTTACATGAACGAGTCGAGATACAAGACATGTTACACGGACGAGTCAAGTCGATATCGTATACAAGACATGTTAGACAGATGAGTCAAGTTGATATCGTATACAATACATGTTAGATGGATGAGTCCAGTTGATATCGTTATATAATACATGTTAGACGGATGAGTCTAGGTGATATTGTTATACAAGAGATGTTACATGAACGAGTCGAGATACAATACATGTTAGACGGATGAGTCGAGTTGATATCATATACAATACATGTTAGACGGATGAGTCAAGGTTATATTGTTATACAAGAGATGTTACATGAACGAGTCGAGTTACAAGACATGTTAGACGGATGAGTCGAGGTGATAGCGTTATACAAGACATGTTAGATGGATGAGTCGAGTTGATATCGTTATACAATACATGTTAGACGGATAAGTCTAGGTGATATTGTTATACAAGAGATGTTACATGAACGAGTCGAGATACAATACATGTTAGACGGATGAGTCGAGTTGATATCATATACAATACATGTTAGACGGATGAGTCAAGGTTATATCGTTATACAAGAGATGTTACACGAACAAGTCGAGATACAAGACATATTGAACGGATGATTGTGTTGTAGGATGCAAGACATGTTACACAATTGAATGTTTTATATCTTTATACTGTGTAAATAGTTTTCTGCACAATTGATTGTGTTGTAGGATACAAGACATGTTACACAATTGAATGTTTTATATCTTCATACTGTGTAAATAGTTGTCTGCACAATTGATTGTGTTGTAGGATAGTGGCTCATATTTAAAGGGTGGGTAAGTGGCTTTCAAAGTGAGGTGTATAACAACTTGTATTCTTAGTGGAATGTTGTCTATATAAGGGTTGTGAGTTGTATTCATATGCATAGAATAAAAATACAACAAACAATATGGAACTTGAGAAGGATTATGGAGTTGAGAGATTCGGCCCAGTCTAATAATTGGTCAGATGTTTTGAGTTTGTATTTCTAGAGGGTCAAGGAAGATGACCTTAGGATGGCATGCATGATCAATAATGTGAGTGTGAAGTTAAGTGCTGTCATAGAAGAATATCAATTGTTTACTCAAGAACTTGAAGCTTCTCCTGGTTGGGTTGTGAACAAGGACAGGTCAATTGAGTACTTGCAAGAGTTAGTACAGAGAGACGAGGAGATGGTTCAAAGGTTGCAGGCCCTGGAAAGGGAGGTAGATGAGAGGGCTGATGATAAGATGCTTTCCATTGAAAAGTTGAAGGTGTGCCCTTTTAAGGACCCAGTATTATGTGTTCTTGAATAAAAATGTGCATGTCAACACATTAAGTGTATGTATGTTTATCTACGTTTTTATGGTGTGTTCATGTTTGCACCATTGGCATTTGTATTGAATGCATTATAATAAATGGTTTGTGCATTTGTATTTTCATGTATGTGAAGACTTATGTAATCAAATACCCTTTATGTGTATGTGTATTTATCTACGAGGTTTAACCGATGAGTCGATATGTTATGGTTATACATTAGAGGTTCAACGGATAAGTCGAGATGCTCCCACCAAAAACTCTCACCAAAAACTTGCGCCAAAAACTCTTTTATACCATAAAAGCAGATACTATCACAACCACAAACATATCCACAACACCCTTACCATCACAACCACAAAAGATGGTGAAGATGGTCCACATGAAGCTTTTGTGTACGTGTGCAGAAGGAGAAGTAGTTCTCTGACAATCGTATAAACCTGAGAGTTTACGGTAAACAATACGAATGCAGGTCTAAAATTCAAAGGTGAACATACACATGTTTTTTTATTTGAGTATATATAAATATTCTCGATTATTTGTTAAAAGAATTAATAAATTACAATTAACAGCCTCCGAAACATTATGGAAGTGGATTTTTTTTATGGAAAATGACCCGACTTCGTGAATTGATGAGTTCTCCTGGAGCGCCATCGACTCCAAGTTACTCCGCAGGACCTTCAACACCTCCAAGCTATTGCTTCCAGGACCTCAACGCCTCCAAGCTATCTTTCAGGACCTACAACACCACAAACTATTCTCTAGGATCTTTCAAGAAATTCATAGTGCACAACTGCAAGCACTTGCGTGGAAAGATAAGTGTACTCAATGCAACAATAGACATGCATATGCATCCGGAACAACACACAGTTAATTCAGCTGCACTATTTTACGAAGTTCTCAATGAAATGGAAAAACTTGATTTAGAGTAGTTTATCATGTGCAATGTAATTCGTATGATTTGGAGTAGTTTGTCGTTTCCAATGTAATTCGTATGTTTTATTATATGTGAAAACTTTGTTTAAACTTTTATGCTATGAATGTGTTTATGTATAACGATATCAACTCGACATGCCAATGGTACAAACATTAACACACCTCAAAAAGGTATCTATATTTTTTGTTAAAATATACAGAATATCGAACCGAAACAAACCTAAAAAATGTAGTTTAGTTAAAAGTCAACAACGTCAAACACTATCCCCGGCGACATGTCACCGGGGAAAGGTAAGCGGGAAAAATTCCCGCTACATTTTTCGTTGAAATATTTGGTCAAACTTTAACGACATTATCCCCGGCGACATGTCGATGGGGAAACGTCACCTCTAGCGTAATTAACACTAATCATTTTTTTGAAATTTGACAAGTGAATCCCCAGCGACATGTCGTCGGGGAAAGGTAAGCGGAAAAAATTCCCGCTACGTTTTTTGTTGAAATAGTTGGTCAAACTTTAACGACATTATCCCCGGCGACATACGCCGGGTAAAACGCTAAAATTCCTTTATCCTAAAAAATCTACCGATAATTGGGTGCACGTATGACCCATTTTGTCGTTTAGCGTCTTTTCCCCGGCGACAAGTGTCGCCGGGGAAAATGCCGTCACCTGTTCTCTTTTTCCTTATAATGTAAGTCTGGTTCCTCCCATTTGGAGATGGACATGATTTGCAACATAATAATTATTTTAAATTGGAGTATTTGTTAGATTCCGTTAGATAGTCAATGTGTGACTTTTTGTTTATTTTCTCCTAAGAAAAATCATATTAGGGAAACTTTGCATTAAACATGATTATTGTTATTTTCTCCTATAACATCCTAATTGTCATGCTTAATTAAATTTCATAATAGAGCGGATATACAAGTATTAGAGTGCTTCGGAAGTGAATATAGTGAAAGATTTATCGGGTTAATGGATTTCACTTGGATGAACATGTCTTGTCTAATATAGTTGTGATATGTTTCCACTCATGTAATTGTTTGAATAAATATGCTACATTAGAAATATAGGATGTCGGTTCATCAACTCTATTTGATTTTGTTATTGATGACTGTGGATTATGTCCAACAGAAACAAAAAATTAATTTATGTCCAAACCCCATGCGTGCACGGGTGTTATAACTAGTTTTTATATAAAAAAATATTAATAAAATTGTTAATGAAGAACTCACTATTTTTACCGAGCTTGTCTCACACCTTCACCTCTATAATGAAATCCATAAATGGGTTTGCACTTTTAACGAATCTAAAACCTTCACCGTCAAAGGAATGCAACTCTACATCTCCAAGGTTAACCATCCTTCCACCATAACTTAAACTCGATGGAACAAATATCTACCCTCTATAGTCAACATCTCTACATGGCATATAGAAAACCGAAGGCTTCCAACTCGGCTAAATCTTGATAAAAGAGGTTCTCATTCGCTTGTTAGATCGTCCCCTCCGCAACATTGTTTAATCTCCGGTGACGCCGATTATCATAATTCATTAGCAGCTTTAAGGTATTATGGCCATACAACGGTTTCCATTTACAATGAAGCTAACGTAGCAAATGTGCTTAAACAAGTGCCCGATTGTCGTTACTATTGGAGACATATACTCAATGGGTTGTTGCAGGGCCCGACCATCAAACAAGATTTGGTACTAAAAGATGTTTTAGAAGAACAAAATATGGTGGAAACTAGAATGTGAATTTTTTGGGATTTTTGATTATCCATGGGCCTTCCTATGAAATCTTCACATGAAACTTCTAATTTCAGACTAACAGGCTAGGAATCACTACACTTTGGAATGTAAATTATTCAGAATCCCCAAAAGCTGTAAAGTGAATATTTATTCTAGGAAAACGCTGATGGAAGAGATCTAGTAAAGTTCATGCTGAGGTAAATGCATTTGCATTTGATGAGTTCGTGAATTGATGAGTTCTCCTGGAGCGCCATCGACTCCAAGTTAAGTAACGCTGTCATGTCCTAACATCTGAGGTGTCTTGTGTTATTTTATTACTGGCGGAGGCAGAGGAAGACCGGTTCATAAACATGTATATCTATGATCGTGGCTTTAATCAAAAAGAAGAGAAGAAAATGTTTTTAAAAGTACACCAATCAAACAATCACAACAAAAACACATGTTGTGGATGTTTCTATGATATGTTTTTTGTGAATGTAGCAAAGCTCTAATTTAAATTTAACCAGAAAAAAAGCATAACTCTACAATTACAGATAATTTAAAAAAATGAAATACGTTTATAGAATTTTAAGTTATATTTTCAAATAAAATATTAAATTAATATAGTTTGATATTAAATAGTTGAATGAAATAAATTTTTGATCAAAAACTTTCTAATATATATTAAATAGTATCAACATCATCAATAATGAATTGATTATACAAATTATAAGTTTTGTAATTAAACTTAGGGCGTCCACTATGTAGATGTTAAGCATTTTATAAACTAGAAAATGTGTATACATAATATAACAAGATTGTTGCTACAACCTGAGTTACTCGAGTAGAAGTGGGAAAAAAAATAACTAAGGATGTTATCGCTAAGTTACCAAGTTTGAGTAGTGGATACGATGCGATTGGGTGTAGTCAATAGACTGACTAAGTCACCCCATTCCTAGCTATGCTTAGGACAAGTATGGTAGATTTTGGAGGTAATTGGAATACTCATTTTCGTAAGATGAGTTTTTCCTAAGGTGAGGATTATCATTCGAGTATGGATGTGCTTCATTTGAAACATAGTATGGAAGGGAATGTAGATTACCGTTTTATGGGCCGTAACTGGAGAGAGTAAGTTGAATGGATTAAATTTGGTGCATGAAACAACCAACAAAATAGCGGTAATACAGGAAAGGCTTGAGGCAGCCAAATTGTCGAAAGAGTTACCTTGGTAGTAGTTGAGAAACTTTTGAAAATTAATGCAGGGAGGTTATGGTTGTTGAAGGTCCTCACCTTGGAGAGGTGTATACGTTTGGAAAGAAGACAAGTTTAGAACCGAGTTATGTAGGACCATTTAGATCCTTGATGATTGGCTAGAAGTTCGGTTAGAGAATTCTGTCTTGTGACCGAGTACCGAAAATTGGATTGGAGGTGTGAAGTTATTGAGTAAACCTAAATAGCGTGGATTCTTTAGATACTTAAGCTTTTAACATCTTATAATCTTAATTACAAGACAGTTCTTGTTTGAAGATTACGAGTTCAGACATAAAACATGGTTGTTACCCAACTTAAGGGTTTCTAAGGAATTTCCACGAGGATGGGCCGAGGGCTATTCATATGGATTTGGTGTATTTTCTTTTCGTTAAGGGTTGTTGTGTTGCTAATTGCACCCTTGTGGGGGTAAGCAAAGTCACTAGCAGTTGGATTCGGATTGTAGAAGTTGGATAAGATTAAGGTTGACAAGACTCTTTGTTTTGTCAAGGAACCGTAGAGTTGTGGACCTAGAGGTCATGAGTAAAAGCGTAATATGATAGCATTAGTGAAAGTTCATTGGGATTCTAAGCGTGGTCCTGATCTAGCTACTTAGGAACGCAGGAGCCAATGAGGTCAAGGAGTTAAAGCTAATGGTAAATGTTAAGGTTGGTAAAATGTTGGAATTCAAGTGTAAGTTTGAGTTACATGGGTATAGGAGGACTACTTGAAAGATAAGTATCCTCGATTAATTGTTTGGTAGTGATAGAGTTGAACCTTCTAGTTAAATCTCGGGACGAGATTTCCTAAAGGTGGGGATACTGTGACAACCATGACTTGAGCAGGTTAGTCAAACCGTTAGTAGTTGGCCACCCCCCCCCCCACCCGACTTTAGGTCCAGTGTTATGTATGGTTTATGTGATTTGATGTGTTTATGTGTGTTTATATGTGTTTATGAGGTATTGGTAATCAATCTATTGAGTGTGATCATCTCAATGAGATTGGAATGGTGATGAAGTTGGTTGAGTTCATTTCGTTCACTTTTGAGTGACAAGAAAATGATTATTAGATTTGACTTGCCGGTCTTAAATGTGAAGTATTATTACGTATACGTATTTTTGGAGTTAGTAATTTAAGATAATTTAGGTTTTAGGGGGAGAAGTTAAGAGAAATGAGTTATTTGATGAGAAATTCATTTTATCACATATACTGATAATGGAATTGATTGGTATTTGAAGAATTGTTGTTAATATGTGGAGCCTAGGTGATGAATTAAAATGAGAAAGCGTGTCATTTGTGAAAGAAAGATTTGTTAAAATAAGAGAGTTTTTGGTAAACTTTCCATATATAAAAAGTGAATTTGGAAATGAAAAATTAGTTTTAGAAAGTAGTTTTCAAGCAAAATGGTTTACCAAATTAGCTTAGGTTTTTATAAAACTTAAAGTATTGAAGGTAATTAATTAATAAAAAAAATTAATTTTTTTTAGGCATGAATAGTAAATACGAAAATTAAAGGGAAAAAGAAAAGAAAAAAATAAAAAAAGAATCATAATTGATATCTAATACTAATTAGGGATTATCTAGTACATTATATGTAGCCTATAAATACAAAACAAAATCCCAAACCCTTCCCCCTTGTAAAACCGGTCGAACCAAGAGAAAGAAGAAAAAAAGTAGGTTTTCTTTTAAGGTATTATTCAAATCTTGTTTAATTCTAGTAAATAATTTTCAATTAATGTAATTTAAACTTGAAGGATTATTTATAAAATTAGGGTGTAAATTAGGGCTTTGATATTTTTGGAAGTTAATGAAGTTATAATAATTGTTGATCATTAGTTTTAATTGGTTGCAAGATTATCGGTATTTAGTCAAGATCGCCCTAAGGAAGTTGTTAATTCACTGTATAATTTTTTTAGGCGAGTTTGTAACTAGTATAACTCAATCAGGAAAAGATCACATAAATAAATTACAACATACTAGAGATAATCTCAGAGAGTCTACTTTCCAAAAAAGTTGGCCTTGTGAGTTTTTATGGTCGGAAAGTGGGTCAAAAGGTCGTTACAAAATCAGTGTGTAAAACAGTGATGAATTTCAGTTGTGGTTTTGATTCTTCTAAAAATACATAGACATCTAGTTAGAAGGCTCTACATCGACTGAAGTTAGTCATATAGTGTGTGTGACCCTTGAATGTTCTAAGGCTGTAATAGGTCTAAATTGGTTTATCTAACTCATACTTTTAGGGGTCAGAATTCTGACGAATTCTGGGCACTTTGGATTAATGAATTTCTAAAGGTATTTGTAAAAGGGTAATGACTATGAGAGAGCTAAGAAGGTTCATAAAACAAATATGCAGCATGGTGAATTTTGAATTATGAATTGTAGAAGTTGTTAAGTGTACGTTAGGATGCGTAAGTGAGTAAAAAATTAGCTCTAATCGAAAATTTAAATGTAGTATAGAAGTGTAAAATGAAATAGTAAGAGTTGGAAAGGATTAAACAAGTATATAACTATGGTAGATAGCTTAAAATATCCATCATAAGTTGAGGTTACATCATATAGGGTTGAATGCCTAATTGATGGTTACTTGAATGTGTGCTTATTGTTTATATTATCCGTGAAGTGTTTGTGAAGCTTTTATTGGATTCTTTTAGGAAGCTAAGCATCATGTGAGTTTCATAGCCCATATTCATATTATTATTTTTGGGTGAAAAATGATGCTATGAAGTAATTAAATGTTTTTAGTTACTGATTATAATGATGTTTATTTAAACGAGGCATGGTATACGAGACTATTTATATGTTATGTGCCACTTGCTAATGTGATATGGAATTTTATGCTTGATCGTGACCATCTCAAGGCATTGGTGGATTTAGTAGTGAGCTTGAACATGTTCACATTGCTGTGTGGATTGATATATTATCGTGAAACCGCTCATTGCTGTGATTGTTGATAGATGAACGTGATCGTCTCATAATTAAAGAATGCTGACTACATTGTGTGATGAAATGGTGTTCTACTTTAATACTACGTACTTGATAAATATCACAAAAAACCATATGCCTTGCCTGCTCTATATATAACTTATGTTGAGTTGCTTAATCATCGTAGTCGACTTTCGCCATCTTGATAATGTTGGTTATTTTTTTAACTTCTGTAACTATGTTGTCATTAGACCTAATAGTTAGGGGTGTTAGATGGTTATAATATATATTATTCAAAATCGAATTAGTGTATTAGCATGCTTGCTTAGTCAATATATATGACAAATTTAAAACTATGATCTACACATAAAGTAAAAAATGTTAATAATCAAATCAAGCATGATACCCGTAACCATAGATAGGGCTATTCGGCGTTGCACATAGATCTAACAGCAAACTAAGCTTCAGCCAATTTTGAACATATCATGTAACACATTTGAGCCTAAGGTATTATCTCTAACTAATCAATATCTTATTTCCTAATCATTGTTTCTATTGGAAATAATTTTCTGCTCTTAGGGTTCGTTCATATTTTATGTCATATTCACCGTTTGGATTAGTTCCATAGAGGCATCCTAAAACTATTAGTTGTGGTCTGATACGTGCAACTCACAAAAAACGTGCAGTCCCATTTTGTCACTCTTAATGGAAAAATAAATATGCTAGGAGTATCTCGAAAACTGACCATTGTTTCCTTCTTACAACTTTCAAAATGTATCTTAGCCCGACATCAAAGACCACACACTGTAATGCCTTCCAATTCAGTACCATGTCTAGAACAGCTTCGAAACCAATTTATATATTAAAAGTAAGTCCCGTTCTAAGTACACGCACTAAGAGGGTGTTTGGGATTGCTTATTATTTCTGTTAATAAGCAGAATCAGATAAGTAGCTCAAAAAAGAACTTCAAAAATAGTGTTTCCATCTGCCTATTACATACTTATTTTAAAGGGTTTTCAGGTTAGATACGGGGTAAAAACTCACTTTTCTAGGGCGTTTTTCTAATCTTATCTAACACGTTAATCTGTTACAGTGGCACGTATTAACTATTAACCGTGTCATTCCAGAGGAACTACTGCTGCAATTACTCACTCCTAGTGTTGTCCACAAATAGCGTTATAGTCATCATTCTAACCTAATTAGCGTTATGGGCGTTTGTCTAGTCTTATCTAACATCTAAATGTGTGCGAGTGACAAAACTCCTCTTTCCAATGTCCTAAAGTCCATGTATAAATTTAGAATCAATTCCCTAATGTCGTCTATCTATAAACAAATGTGACAAAACATTCGCAAACGGTAAAAAAACTTTTCACTTGTTTTTTTATTTCACTCTTACCGCACTTCACACTTACCACATTTCACATTTCCATAGTTCTACCTCTAATCCATATTATACTCACCTTAATTCCAGCTTAAAAACGTTTATTATCACAATCATGCAACACCAATAGAATATACATTGTGCCTATATAAAATCAACATTCCTACCCTTAATCATATTGAGCACGCACGCCCACACACACACACAATTTACCCTTTACTACAAAAACTACGCCTCAACCTTGTTTTTTTTTAACGGCGGATTTTATTGAAATAAAAAGACTAACAAGAAGCTAAAAATTACAAAGTAACAAGATGCGGGTTTTTAAGCCAATCTACCCAACTAAAAGACTTTTTACATCTATGATTACACCAAATGAAGGATCGGGTGACTACCTCCTCAAATATAAGCGCCTTCGAAGGACAAGCCGAACAAAAAATGCTCTTGTTACGGAAATTCCAAATGTACCACCACAAGACATAACAAACGCCTTCGAACAACTCTTTATGTTTAGAATGAAGACGGATACTCAACAACCATTCTAACCATTCATCATAAGAGGAAACCATCACGACATCAATCTTCCACCAAAGCAAAACCTTGCGAAATATCTCTCTAGATATAGGGCAAGTAAAGAAAATATGGCTAGATGATTCCACATTCTTTTCGCATAAAGGACATAGAATCGACTCAATATCCATGCCTCTTTTAGAGATGTTCAACCGAGTAGGTAAGATGTCCAACTTAACTTTCCAAGCGTGAATATTGACTTTAATAGGCACGACTTTTATCCAACGGGTTTTGGAAGAGACCACTGGTAACGAGTTTGCGTCAAGGAGATTCCTAACCGAAGCGACTGTAAACTCCCCACAACCTTCTAAAGACCATCTCCATCTATCCTTCGAATCGAAAAGAGTAATTCCCTCAATAATCTTCATGAGCTGAATATATTGAAGCTCTTCAGCTCCAGCTCTTGGAGCTCTACGAAACGAAAACAGAAGATCATCATGAGATAACTTCAACGCCACTGAAATATATTTTTTGAGTCTCCAATGCATACATTCTGGGAAAGTCAGATTGGAAAGTGTTGTCGCCCCTCCATTTGTCCTCCCAGAACCGAATGTCTACCCCGTTGCCCATCTTTCTGTGAATGAATCCCATCAAATCAGTCCCCTGCCTCTGAATATGTTGAACCTCCTTGACGATATCCAACCATAAGGACGGATGGTGGCTTCGAACATGTTTACCAATCTTTCCGTCTTCTCTATGTATCCCTTTAATAATTTTGGTCCATAAAGCTGATTGTTGTTTGCAAAAATGCCAAACCCATTTGAATAAAAGAGCTCTATTAAGAGCGTAGAAACTCGAAACTCCAAGACCTCCTTTTTCTTTAGAAGCCAAAACTTTATTCCATTTAACCTATATTGGCTTCTTTCCATTATGCTCGATACCATTAAAGAAATGACATCTAATGGATTCCATATTGAGAAGAACCTTCGCTGGAACTTTGAATAAGGACATATGGTATATTGGCAACGAACCTAGGACAGATTTCAGAAGAGTTAGCCTTCCCCCGATAGATAAGGTCTTCAACTTCCATTTAGATAAACGAGTTAAAATATTATTGACAATCTCGCTCCACGATTGAATCCGAGACATAAGGCAGCCAACTTTGGAACCTAAATACGAGAAAGGCACTTGAAGAATTGCACATCCAATTTTCTTTGCTGCCTGATCCACCTTGTCGCTAGAAACCGAAATCCCCATGAGTTTACTTTTGAGCATGTTTATCCGTAAACCCGAAGCGTGATAAAAACAGTCCAACACACGAAGAATAGTATCAATATTAGCTTCGCTCCAATGACCCATGAAAACCACACCGTCAGACCATAGAAAAGATGAGAAACTTGAAGAGAAGAACCAACCTGAATACCTTTAAATAAGCCTGCGTCCACCACTCTTTGCATCGAGATATGTAGACTCTCCATGATCAAAAGAAACAAGAACGGCGAGAGAGGATCACCTTGCTTTAGGCCTCTATGGAACTGAAATTCCTTAGTAGGACTACCATTCACAATAACCGAACCTTTGGAAGAGAGTAAGCAATTTTGGATCCAACCACACCACTTCTCACCAAATCCGAACCTTTTTAAAACATCATCCAAGTAATCCCAACGGACCGAATCATATGCCTTTTCGAAGTCTACCTTAAATATCATCGTATGCTTCTTTTTCTTCTTACACATTGAAATAACATCATTTTAAATGAATGGACTCTAGAATCTGCCGTTTTCGCCACAAAAGTGATTGAACATCGGATACCATGTCTTCAAAACACCACCCAAACGGTTTGCCAAAATCTGGACATAATCTTGTATAAACTACATTTAATAGTGACTAGCGTCTGAAATCTATCCATCATTTTAGCCTTTGAGTCTTTGGTTTAGAGTGTACGATGACGTATGCTACATTTAGGAAATTGCCCTTGATTGAAGAAGTATAACACCGACCTATACCCGTCATTTTCCAGAAAGTCCATATCGACGATAGAAGCCAAATGTAAAACATCTGGTCCAGGGATTTATCAACCCACAATCCCATCAGGCTTTCTCGATCTCCTCTCGAGTAAACATCAATTTCAAACCTTTGTTGTTCGAGGCTCAATTTTTGGAAGTCCAAATCGATCTGAAGTCGATTATCAGGAGGCTTATAAAACGACTAGCAAAAATAAGAGAGAAACTCATCTTATACTAGATTAGGAGTTCGATACTTCTAGCCTTCACCAAGAGTACCACGAATTGCAAGTTGGTTTCGTTTTTTATTAGAACCCCGTGATAATACTTTGAATTTTGTTCTTCTATCGCCCAATTGATCTTCGCTTTTTGAGCCAACTCCATGTGTCTAATTTGACAAGTCCTGAATTGATTTAAGGGATCTCCATGCGTTTAGGAATAAGAGTAAGCTGCCTTTCCCCCTTGTCCGTAGCATATCAATTTTGGACAGCTCTTCTAGTAAGCATTGCCTTATGACTTTATTGAGTTTTCTTTGTTGGCTTTAACCATTTACGAAAATCTTCTCTTTGAGATACTTTCATTTTTTCATTAAACATTGATATGACATTCGAAACAGTCACCTGGAGCTTCATTCCATGTTTGTTTAACAAAAAGTATCGAAACCCTTCCTATTCAAACCAATATGGAAAAAAACGGGATAGGAGAAGGTCCATAATCAATATGGGACTCACGCATTAAAAATAGGCCCTATGTAGCGATATGTAACGTCCAAAGTATTAGATGAAATGTTAGGACATGATTTAGTAAACCTTCTGAAATAAGGAAGCGTCGAGGTTAGACTCATCTTCGATCCTTGATTATGACACCACTGTGAATTTGCAACCGATTTAGAGGGACCTCCTCCAATCATCGGATGAATAAACAAGTTGAAAGCATCAGCACCATGAGCATTAAAAATAGACCGTTTCTTTCACTTGTGTACGCACTTCATTAAAATCACCCATTATGATTACATCGCCATTCCAGCTTTTGAGAACTAGAATCAAGTAGTCCCATAGCATCTTCTTTTCACGTAACTCTTGAGGAGCATATACAGAAATAATGATTAACTTCTTACCATTAGGCGCCCATTCCCCTTGAATAATCACAAAGTAATCTGAGATCGTTGAGTTGAGCTTACGAAACAATCTAGGATCCCAAATACAAAGAATACCTCCCGAATTTCCAACGGACGGACTATGAACAAATTCGAATCCAAAGTTACCCCAACATAGTTTGATATTGAAAAGCTCAATATCCTCCATTTTAGTTTCTTGTAAGGACACAAAATTCACCTTGTGTTTTTCACATAACTCCCGGACCCAATCTTTTTTAGCCTTTTGGGCAAGGCCTTGAATGTTCAAAGACAAAAAATTCATCGATTACCATCATTCGCTCCTTGAGAATTAATGATGTCGCCAATGTTGGTTATGCATCCCTCCATATTGTAACCCATTTTTGACCCACTTTTATTTAATTCCTCCATGAGTGAAGATTGATCCTCCTAGACGTGGTATGTACATTTTTTAAAGTGATCCGAGCTGTAGATCTTTCCGTATCATTCTTTTAGTGTTAAGAGGTGAGTTATTTCTTCGTTAATATTCCCTTTCTGATCACGTCTTGAACCTTATGACCAGAGTTATCGCCTTCCATATCCAACACTTTTGAAGCATTTTTTTGAGCATCCACATCAGTTTCTGGAGTAAATCCCGGGGGTATTTCAAGGTATCATCAGAATTGGGAATGTCACAGTAGGCACTCTTTTTCTTATCAAGTAAATCATAGATATTGAAAGGGTCTTCCGATCGAGTTTCCTTCTGTACATTATTACAACCTTATTTTTTTTTTTTTTATTTACCTCCATTGATGCTTGCTCTTTCTCAAAGATGTCGACCACCTCTTCAAGATCACTCTCTCCTTCCACATTTGGAGTAATACGCAATCCTCCATTTTCATCAAATGAACCTTCGTTACTCAGCTCGTCATCTGACTTACTATCTTGATTAATGTCTTCTTCAAAATCAGGCATCCAACCAGAAACTTCTTTAGCCCGTATCTAAAATGTTTTACCTTGGATAATGACTTTAAACGATTCATAAATGTTCTCAACTAAAGTCGCTTTGATACAAACTCTTTTACTATGAAGGTAACCATCTTCCTGTTCATTAAAATCTAGCAATTCCCCCCACTTAGAAGTAATACGAGAGAAGGTGTTTTTGGACCATACTTTAAGTGGTATACCCTCGATATCAATCCACGTAACTCTTTCATCAACGAAGAAAGAATTGGATGCTTGAAGTAACTGAGCAAACCATGAACCAATGCCCACCTTTGACCTAAACGTCTCTTTTGCACCTTCTGAAGTGAATACAATCATCACCCAAAAACCTCCCATATATTTGAGTTTGACATTAACAAAACCTTCATTAGCTAACACCACGTTCAAATTTGTTAAAGAAGTGAAGTCCTTGACTTTACCCAACAAAGCTAAAGAATAATCCGTCTTATTAGCATACGTTTCATCAAGCACAATCGCCGGTGAATCCTCCTTCTTATGAAACTGATGAGGTCCAGCATTAACGACATGTGCATAAGATTTAGAGTTCACATTCTCCCCACTCTCCTTATAAAAATCCTTAGGAGCACTTTGATCACCCTTATTATGTGACGATTGCGAGTTATTTTTATTCAACGGAGGTCTTTGAAATCTCGCAATATTAGCATGAAGTTTAAAACGCCCAACCCAAATAGTACAAAGATTGTTAACCAAACGATCAACATCAAAGATCTTAATAAAGCGAACAAAGCCAAACCTTTTACCAGCTTTGGACCTCCTATCAGGAATAAAAGCATCAACCACAGTTCCATATTGTTTACATACCGTCCATAGCTCCTTAGCAGAAAACTTATCCGGAAAATTCGTGACAAAAATAGATGAAGAAAGTTTAGCTAACTCATCTTCCTTTGATCGATACATCCCCATAGCAGATCAGAACAAACAGCGGAGTTATAAAAGCAAATCTCGAACAGAAAGATTAGGGTTTTAAAAATAGGGTTTAAAAGAAAAGATTAAAAAAAGGATCAAAAATCGATGAAAAATTAGGGCTTGGGAAATCAATTAGGGTTTGGGAAGGTGAAAAAATTGAAAAACGATTGATTTAGAACAACAACCTTAAACAAATCATGATCCAAATTGAAAAACGATTGATTTAGATCCAAAAAGATGAAAAAATTGAGATGGATTTGATTCATAAAATTGAGATTGATTTAGATCCATAAGAGAGGCATTGATTTTGTATCGTTGAAACGAGATGGTTTTCAGATCGTGTATGTATATGTTTTAGATCTCCGCACAATGCGAAAAGCTGCCGACTCAATGGAAAAAATATTACTTAAAAAATATTCGGTGTGTGATGTTAAGGTTTTATAAAACGAGACGGGATTCTTAAAATCGATTTTCCTTACGTACTAGTTCATGATAATTGCATTTGGATCGAACTAGATATACCAATATTCCTATTGGACTAGCCATGTTAATTAATAACAACAATTAAGTCGCTCGGAACTCAAAATAATTTGTTATAAATATACACATTAGCTGACAAAACGCTAGTCGTTTGATGTGGGCTGTCAGCTTACATAGTAAGGGTCCCCCATTTTGGCGTCAGCCGGGGATTTTTGGTTTTTTTTTTTTTTTTTTTTTATAATTTGTATGCACAAAGTAGGAGTTAAAAAAAATATTACAAAAGTTCTGATTTATTCAGATAAAAAAAATACCTGCGGAAACATCTTCGATACCTAATAACTTTAAAATAACCGATATGGTCACAAACGTACAACCCATTATATTAAAAAAAACTCATATAGCAAAAAAAAAACAACACTTTAAACATGAGGCCCAACACTTATTACTAATATACACATAGCCTAAAATTCGCATAAAATCTGGCCCAAAGTAAAAAAAAAAAAACAAAACGGTCCCTCAACTTTTAACTATTTACGATTTTCTTACAAAAAAAATCCCGTAAAAAAATTAACAAAAAAAACACGTCAAGTTTTTATTGTTCGCAACTTTTTTACATTCATCGGCCCACAAAAAAAGATATCGAACCGTCTCAAAAAAAAAAAAAAATTCTGGAAAAAATTAACCCGTCCCAACGCAAAAAAAAATTTCCCGAATCGTACAAAAAAAGGAAATATCCGGGAAAAAATTAGCCAAAAAAAAAACCCAAAAATAGCCTAAAATCTGGCCCAAAGTAAAAAAAATAAAAATAGAAAAAGGACCTCACCTTTATAAACTATTTACGAAAATATTCGGGAAAAAATTAGCCGTCCTCAAACGCAAATTTTTTTCCCCGAATCATACAAAAAAATGAAAATATATAAAAATTAGCCGCATAACGCTTCTGCCAAAAAAAAAAAAAAAACCCCCCCCCGAAACGTATAAAAAAAAAACAAAATATTCGGGAAAAAATTAGCCCCGCTGCAACGCGCGAGTTCTTTTGCTTGTATATACACATTCACGGTTTAAAATGACGCCGTTTTTGACCGGCCCAATCCTTGGCCCAAAACCACCAAGCCCAAAATCAATGAAAGTTAAAAAAAAACCTTAGCCCAAAACCACGAAGCCCAAAGTCAATGAAACTAAAACTAAAAAAAATTACAAAATCGCCCCTAAACTTTTAACTATTTACGATTTTTTTATATAATAAACTTAAATTGTCAAATATATAACACATATTTACCGATTCATTCAGATCAAAAAATATCCACCAGACGGTCTTCCAATTGCGAACAAAACGAGCTCAATATTGCAACGCTTCCGACATACGCACGATTTTATAAAAAATGTTGAAGTTTAATATAAATAGGAAAAACCCATATAGCAAAAAAAAAAACTTTTAAACATTAGGTCAACACATAAACCCATATAAAAAAAACAACAAATTATTAAACTTGAGACCGAAAAAATAGATTCGCACTAAAAAAAAGAAAAGAAAATAAAAATTTAACTCCCCGCAACAACGCGCAGGACATAAATGCCCTGCATCCCATAAAATTATATTAAAAAACCCATATAGCAAAAAAGAAACATTTAAACATGAGGCCCAACACATAAGCCATATAAAAAAAACAAACAGTTAAACATGAGATCAAAAAAATAAACGCACACAAAATAAAAAAAAATAAAAAAGTTAATGCCCCGCAACAATGCGCAAAAAATTAACGTCCCGCAGCAACGCGCGGATGATCTGCTTGTTATACTCAATTCACGTTTGATACGACGTCGTTTCGGCTTGGGCCGAAAACGACAGCCCAAAACGCGGCCCAACATAAAAAAAGCTTTTTCGGCCCATTTACAAAAAGGACCCTCAACTTTTAAATATTTACGATTTTTTTAATAATAAACTGTATTTATCAAATATATAGCACATATCTACTGATTCATTCAGATAAAAAAATATCATCGGAAAGATCTTTGAATTGCGAACAAAACGAGCCAAATATTGAAATGCTTATGACGTACGCATGCTTCTATAAAAAATGTTGAAGTTTAATATAAATTAAAAAAAAGAAAATTTACAAAACGTACCCTCAACTTTTAACTATTTACGACTTTCTTATATAATAAATTTTATTTGTCAAATATATAACACATACCTACCGATTCATTCAGATAAAAAAAATTGAGGACTTGCTACAGTGGTCGCTAAAGTAGCCTTTTCTTGGGCTCCCACTTTGGGCCTGTCCAAAAAAAAAAAATTAATTTGTTGGCACAAAATAGGGGAAAGAAATTTTTTTACAAAAGTACCAATTTGTTCAGATAAAAAAAATACCCGCAAAAATATTTTCGATACCTAATAACTTTAAAATAATCGACATGGTCACAAACATACATCTTTATATTGCATTAAACGGTGTCATTTTACGCCACTAAAATCCAGAAGCCCAATTATATAAAGTATTACCAAATCAATAAAATTATATTTAAAAAAACCGTTTATTTTTATAGCAAAAAAACCCATTAAACATGAGGCCCAACACATATATTCATATAAGAAAAAAAAACAAATTATTAAACATGAGCCCGAAAAAATTAACTCACACAAAATTGAAAAATAAAAAATAAAAATGGCCCACAACAACACGCGAAAAATTAACGCCCCGCAGCAACACGCGGGTAATTCTGCTTGTTTCTATTCAATTCAATTATATTAAAAGCAAAACACAATAATACCGTTTCAACTGTACAACCAAAATCCCTATCCAAACACCAACAAAATTAGTTTTTTTAATTTTAATTCATACTTTTGATTTTATTGAACCTCCGATTCCTATATAAACCCCAACACTACTCCAACTCCAATAACAACAAACAACTTATAAAAACACGTACTTTAGCAAACACACACTCAACAATGGCTCCACCAGTTGCTAATAATGATTCCAATATGATCACTTCGCGGTATTAGTGCAAGTCAAGAAACGCTTGCCTAGACGAGTGCCTATGTCACGATTCTTTGGCCTGGAGCCGGCGACTACTTGGAAATGTGTGTCGCGCACCTAGCACAAAAGGCTTCTACCGTACTAAAGCCGAAAGCCAAATCAGTCTACCCTCTTGTGGTAGCAATACTTCCCGATGTTCCAATGGACCATCGTAAGAAGTTGTTGTCGCAAGGGTGCATTATTCGAGAGATCGAACCCTTGTACCCACCCGAAAACCAGACTCAGTTTGCTATGGCGTATTATGTCATTAATTACTCCAAGCTACGTATATGGGAGGTAATTTATATGCCCTTATTTTCATTATGTATTAGTTTCGTTAGGATGACATGTTAATCTTATTCGAGTTTATGTATTCCGTTTTTTTTCGTTTGAACGAGTTCAAGTTTACAATAAAAACTAAGCCAAAATTTTGAGTTTGATTTCGAGCTAAGGTATTTCAGTTCAATTACTAATTTTTAAACGTAACTTTTGCAGTTTGTAGAGTATAGCAAGATGATATATTTAGATGGGGACATACAAGTGTTTGACAACATTGACCATCTCTTCGACATGCCAGACGGCTATTTCTACGCTGTCATGGACTGTTTCTGCGAGCGAAATTGGAGAAACAGTCCACAATACCAAATCGGGTACTGCCAACAGTCACCCGAAAAGGTCCAATGGCCAGAAGAGAAACTTGGCCCAAAACCCGCGCTCTACTTCAACGCGGGCATGTTTGTTTACGAGCCAAGTCTCTCAACCTACCACGAGCTTCTTGAGTCAGTAAAGACAACTCCACCAACACTATTCGCGGAACAAGATTTCTTGAACATGTTTTTCAGAGACATTTACAAGCCTATCCCTACGGAATACAACTTGATCTTGGCGATGCTTTGGCGTCACCCCGAGAATTTTGACCTTGAAAAGGTCAAAGTGGTGCATTATTGTGCCGACGGGTCAAAGCCGTGGCGATACAGTGGAAAAGAAGTGAACATGGATAGGGAAGATATTAAGATGCTGGTGAAAAAGTGGTGGGACATTTATAACGACGAGTCACTGGATTACTGGAGGATCCGTGGAGACTCGATGCCTTTGATGGTGTTGGATAAACCGACACCCGTGGTTTCCAAGAGGGGTAGTCGCTACGTGACTGCACCATCAGCGGCTTAACCTATGGTTGATGATGAATCAAATAAAATACCATCGGTTATGTATATGCTAGATTTTTTTCTTTCTTTCATATATGCTTCTCAAACTCGTATGTTTATCGAGTTTTGAGAGAACTAGTAATTAGAAGCAATATATAGTGAGGTGGGATTTATTTTCATTTTTTCTGAAGTAATTTTCGGTTTTTGGTGTGGGATTGTAACTTTGATTATTAGGGTTTCCAGCATAATATAATGGAGGTGGTGCTACTATTGATGTTTATATGTAGAATTAATTGTAAGTGGGTAATCTTTTGATGTATGCATGTCCATAAACCGTTCCAACGTCATATATTGTGTTTGTTTACCGTCAAGTTTGTTGTTACCAGTTTCTTTTTAGTTTGGTTAAATTTTTTTTACAACCAAGTGGATACGATTTTTGCTATAACGAGCAATGCCAAATTGAACACAAATGACTAGATTTAAACGTTACGTAATTTGATTAAGGGTTAATTACTTGAAAATGCATTATACTTGTCACTTTTTGTTATTGTGTGTACTGAATTTTTTTTTCTTATTGTGTGTATCGAACTTTCAAATTTCGACATTTGTGTGTATTTTTGATCATTTTACCCTTATTTTTTTCAAAATTCGAAAGGTAAAATGGTCATTTTATATGGCTAGAATAGTGACAAAATACACACAAATGTCGAAATTTAAAATTTCAGTACATACAATAAGAAAAAAAAAAGTTCAATATACACAATAACAAAAAGTGACAAGTATGATACATTTTCAAGTAATTAATAAAGTGAGAAATAAGAGATTCATTTTAGAAAAACATGTATACTCACTATAAGAATAAGTAGAACGGGCGACAAAAGTTTTGGCGAAGAAAACTTCACCAAAAGTTACTAAATGACAAAAAAGCTCCGTTCCAAACTTTGACTTTGTCGAAAGCTAAGAAAATTTGACGAAAAGCATTGTGATGGACATGTACTCGACAAATGGGCAAAATTGTCCTCGCTTGTCCTCGCTAGAAGGCTCGAATGTTGCAGTGAGTGCTTACTATTTCTCATATAATAAAGCGTGCATGTGCATGAAGAGTAAATATGAGTAAGCAACAACTTATGTGGAGGTAAGCAACTTATCTGGAGGTTACTACGTACGATAAGCAACAACTTATCTTGTTATCATGAATGTCTTCTGTTTTTCGGTTATATATGTCAAGCTGAGGTCACTACTCTGTGTATTCCAGTTATGCATATGGTGATTCATTGCATGATGTTTTTCGTCTATACCGAAGGGAATGATACTTTATAAGTTCGAGACTGTATATTAGACAAGGGAACAGTTAATTGGCTTCGGTGAAGCTTATTGATGAAACCTTGAACTAAAAGCGTCCCGGTTTTAGCTTCACTTATCATATATAGGATTACAAAACTACACTAGCAATATAAATAAGTATTTAAGTTTTTTTTTTAACTAAAGATAATTAGGTAATCGTTTTTTTTTAACGCCATCAGTATTTCATATGTTAAACTGCAATGTAACCACAACGAACTTAAGTTTTAATTATGAATAAATTTGCAAAAAATTCACAGAGGTGTCTCTTTAACGTTGATCCAACCACATGAAAATGATGTTTACCGACTTTTATAAACTAAAAATATACAAAAAAAATAATGTCGATAACACGAGTAAAGGACGTATATGATGTGAAGTGTCTATAGTCTATACTAATTTTAGGTGATTCAATATTAGTCAAACACACGGCAACCCATCGGCTTAGATAATGTGGGTCTGTTTTTCGGTCGTAGAAGTCAATGATAACAAAAATTAATATCTTTAGTTATCGACACTTTTTAATAAATTATTATTAAACTTGAGATATAAAAAATAAAGCAATTTCATATATATCCTTGAAAAAACTCATAACTACATCAATATCTTTATAAATTTCATAATTACGTTAATATTTTTTGAAACTTAAAAAATACTCATAAATATCTAAATAAACAATTTACTTCTAATTAAATAAAATCAATGTATAATTGTATTATTATAAGAGGTGTGTACTCTTTTTACCCTTCTTCCTTGATCAAACCCAATAGAAAAATACAGTTAACTAAATAAGGTGTATTCCTTCTTCTCAAATGAGTTCTTTCGTTTTTAACATTGAAATAAACAAAACTAAATCATTGGCTCAACATATATATGAATGATAAAATCTGTAATATATGTATTAAAATATTCATTTTCCATCAAAGTGGACATAGCTTATTCATAATAAGTGGAGTAACCTTGAAAATGAAAAATTAGTACGAGTATTACATTTATATTAGATTTATAAGAAATGAAATTTGAAGTAAAGATTATGTGTTGGACTTCTATATTCAATTTGTCCATGTAAGAGACATGGGACTACTCCAGAATATTTTCAATCTATATTCATATATTAATTTATTTATTATATATCCAAGTAAATGATTTTTTTTTTGAACAACAATTTTATTGAAACAAAACTAGCAAGAAGCTAGCAATTACACAGTGACAAGATTCGGGTTTTTAACCCAATCGTACCAACTAAACGACGTATTACATCTAAGATTCCAAGTAAATGATTATATAGTGAAATGATAGATCTGAGATTTTTTTTTATGAATAAGACGATTAATTTTATGTTATTACTATTTTTTGTTTGATTACAGGTCGTAACATTTGAGTGTTTAGAATTTGAGAAGACGATGATTAAATACTAAGGGTAAAAATGTAATACATCATGTAATTTAAGATTTAAATAATAATTTTTTATATTATTACTAATTAATAAATATTAAATTATTTATTTGGATATGGATAAGTGTTTTTTGAGTTTGTAAAGATATTTGTGTAATTATAAAATATGTAACGATATTGATGTAATTACAAGTTTTTTCAAAGATATAGGTTAAATCCTCCTTAAAAAATAAAAATCAGAATACGTTATACAGTAGTTGTTAGAGCACATGGTACCATAAAGCAGAGCCGGGCGTTATGCCGACGTAGCTCGGCGTTATGCTACGTTATGATATCGGGGTGCCAAAAATCTCAACGGCGTTGGGCATGGTGTTATCCCACCAACGTACGTAACGCACCCTTTTTCAAAAAAATAAATTTGGGGGGGGGGATTTAAATGGGTTGTGTTTGTGTGTAGGGGTGAGCATCGGGTCGGAACAGACCCGAACCGAGAAAAACCGACCCGAAACCGAAATAAGGAATTTTGCAAACCGAGAACCGAACCGTGTTAAACCTTATATAAACCGAAAACGAACCGAATAGGTCCGGTTCGGCTCGGTTCGGTTCGGTTATGTAGTTCGAAACCGACTAAGTGTCGGGTTTGAGCCGAACCGAACCGAAACCGAACTGAACCGACAAAACCGAAATATATATCCAAAACCGAAAACCGAACCGAATAAGCTCGGTTCGGCTCGATTCGTCGGGTCGGGTCGGTTTTCGGTTTAGTTTGCTCAGCCCTATTTGTGTGTGTGTTTGTTTTTACAGTGCGTGTAGTGTGTGTTTTGATGTGTTTTTTAGTAGTGAGGAAGAAGAAGTCATGGGTGTGGTTTTAGTGGGCTTGAAGTTTCAGTCTTTGTGGTTTTCTTTTATTTTAATTTTAGTCCTTGTGGTTTTAGGTGGCTTGCAAAGATAAAAAAACTTATTTTAGTTTTGTAACTTTAAAAAAAATTATTTTATATTTTAATTTGAAAATTGAAATTAGTTTGTTTAAATAAATAGAAAAGAAAAAGTATGTGGGTCTAAAAAAAGGTGGTGTTATGAGGTGTTATGATAAGGGAGTTTTTTGGTGTGTTGGTGTTAAAATGTTAAAGCTGACATGACGCTGATGTGGCGGTGTTATGATGTTATGGTACCTAGTGCTCTTATAAGATGACATTAAAGTACTACATTTTTGTTTCCTTTTTAAGTAAATTACGACATCAGTTTACAAACGCACTATGTTGTTAGTAGTTTAATTTTGTCTTTTTCCCCCGCGAAGCATTACTTGCTTTCTATTCAGTCTAAGATTAAGCCTAAATTGCTCACTTACTTGATAAAAACACTCAGCTATTTTTATATTCAAATAGGGGAGATTGTTGGGCCAACTCAGTGCCTAATGATCTTCGTCTTAGGATTTGAATAGAAAAACATCATAAGTGTAATGTCATTAAACAAACTCAAGCCACTAAATGAATAGTCATTAAGTGAGTTGCCTTCAAGATTATTCAACCTGAATCTAAGAAGAAAGATTCACCATTCAGTACGGCGGCACTCTCTGAATGAAGTCCTAGAACAAAAGAAAAAGACAATGGGTTCAGTGAGCTGCGGTAATAAACTCACTGAACCCTATAGATCTCCTCAATCTTTGGAGAACCTAAAGACTTAGACAAATGTCTAAGAGGACTGAAGTTTAGGCGAGATTTATGAAAAGGGATTTACCTAGGGAATGACTACTACCAAAGTTGGTAATAAAGTAGAAAGAGAACATCCAACTATTTACAAAAGTAACCCCTTCCAGTACCTAGTATGACAGTCATTAAATGGTATCTCAACCACCTATTTGACGACTCACACGTATATTTAGGAATCCGTACTAAACCATAATTCCTTAGCCTATAAATAGAAAAGTTTTTAAATGAGTAAAAGTAAGTTTGTGCACTAAATGTAAAACATTCACAAACATATTTTTTCTCATCAAAGCAACCCAGTCTTAGGTAAGCATAGTTGCAATCTAACGTATAAACTCTGATTATACTTTAGATTTAGAGAGGAGACCATATACTTACATTGTCATTGAATCCCATGTGTTATTCCACGAAGAACCGGGTATAATTCTTTAATATATATCTAAAACCAATTAAATGTTGAAAAATATTGTGTCATTTATCTTGACGTTTAAAAGTTTTTATTCATTACATTGCTAATACATGGTACAGACATAAGTTAACTCTCCTGTTATACTTGTGTTAGTTAAAAGGGAAAAACATGTTCCTTAACCTCTCTTTATCTGGATATTCGAGTCGTTATTTACAAACCGCAAGCGGTGGGTTGAGGTTGTGATTTTTACTGTACCTATTTTCAAATTCACATGCAAATAGCCAAATTATACGGGCAGAAGTTGCTAATAAAAATCAATAAGCCAAATTTTGATTCTCATGCAGGTTACTTACTCATCTTGGGATCGCGTAACCTTTGGGATGTCCAGATTAAAGTAGTAGCGTGTGGCCGATGAAGCCGACAACTACAAGTCTGCAATGTTAATAGTTAACACTATAAGCGTATACCTCTCTCATCCGCAAAATGTTTTTAGATTATTCATAGCATTTAGTGAGTACCTCTGTATCGAGACACCCGACATGAGCTAACAACAGTAATCACATGAACTTCCATCCTTTCAACCAAAAGTCCTGCAAATTCATGCGCCATGTCATCACACACTGTGAACTCGGTGATATTTCCACTGTTGATAAAAAAAGAGTATTCGTTTTCAAGAGAAGATTACGCTAGATTTTTTACATGCAACATTTGTTAGTCACATTGATATACTTACTTCATATTCTCAATGTCGATCTTTCTTCTAACAGTTTGTCTATTATTAGGATCTCCGGTGATGACGTATAGTCCAACCTCGGGTCATGAACCCGACCCGCGAATAGTACTTATACCCAGGCCCATGATGAATGGGCCATAGCGACATCAATACGGGTTTCCAAGGCCCGAATGGTACTGCCTATGGGGAAGCCCATGACATATGGGCTATCACGACGAGGATTTAGGCCCATGAGGCCCAACTAGCGCACACGTGCGCAGGTATCTATAACACCCGTTAAGAACGAGTCATAATCATGAGGTGGGCCCACTAGTTACTAAATAACGGTGGGGCCTCTTGGGTACTAACCTAATTAATGGGACAAAGCCCATTAGGGTTTGGTGAGTATATAAAGAGCACCTCGGCTCTCATCTAAGGTATGCTCTCATAACCCTAACTTTCTACTAAACCCTAAACCGATTACTTACTCTCACGCCGGAGGATAATCGTGGGAGACAATCCCACGGTAAGCCTAACGGTGCTTTGTTTTCTTAGTGCGCAGGTCTCATACATCAAGACTTAATTGATACAGGAACCGGAGCCTAACAGATCCGTATTACACCTAATTCGGACCTAATCAAGGATCGTCCAACTTTTGTATCAACAGATTGGCGCCATCCGTGGGACCCGACACTAAGAACACTGCCAAAATCTAGAATGACAAAGCAAGGAAACTTTACCCAGCGGACTCCGCAGGCGAAGAAGCAGAGCGACCAAGCCTCTAGACAGATCTCTAAGCAGGCCTCTGGAAGCGTCAATGCGCCATATGATCTGGTCTTCACAGCGATGGGACCGCCCCCGGAGACAACCGCCACAATCACAAGCACGGAAGGTCTACAGCGTGCTACTTTCACCACCCCTCCCCAAACGGTGCCAGGGACGAATACCACCGAGCCGCCACCCCCACCCATTCGAAACAAGGGTCCCGAGTTAGGGGCTGACAACCTCACACTGGGAAGGGGTCGCGACTGAACTGGCGCCGAGTGATTTTGTATCTCAAAACTACGAGACTTTGGTCGCCCTCATGCAAGAGGAAACAAAAAAGAGATCAAGCCAGAGCCTACAGGCCCGACTTAACTTCGGTCCGGAGGACGAAGTATCTCCACCGCGCCACCAAAAGGAAAGGCGCGGAAAGGATAACCGCCGACCTCCTGTATTCGGTAGAATCGGAAAGAAAGTTTCGGGTACTCAAACGGCTAACTTGCAGAACTTGGACACTCATGAAAACAATGACCGGCGCATCAGCGTCCGTGATAGGCTGGGCAGTCGCGATGTCCACAGCAGGCTTGGACAAAGGCGCTCCCCGAGTGAAAGTCCTCCAAGTTCGGACTCCGAGGACAGTCGGCGCAAGCGCCGCAGAAGAGTAAGCTCGTCCTTAGAAGACTCCTCGGACAACGAGGACGCAGAAACGGGACACTGGAAATCCAAGAACAAATATCGTGAAGACGAAGACGAAGATATGTCCCGTCCATGGCGTCGCCAAAAGGTCGACGCATTTACGCGGCGCATTAGCGATTTCTCGGAGGATAAGAAAAGGCGCATGCCTGCTAACGTAAAAACTTATGATGGGACAGGTGATCCTGACGACCATCTAAAAATCTTCGAATCGGCGGCCACTATTGAAAACTGGCCACAACCCGTGTGGTGCCACATGTTCAATTCCACGTTAGTAGGAAACGCGCGGAACTGGTTCAGCAAACTACTACGCAGAAGCATTGATGGGTTTGAAGAGTTGCGAAGGGCATTCCGCTTAAATTTTACTCAAAGGAAGAAGTGTGCCAAGAACCCTGTCGAGCTTGCCAGGGTGAAACAGCGCCAAGGGGAGTCCACAAGCGCCTACGTAGAGCGCTATAAGGACGAATGCATACATGTCAAGGCGTGCCCCGAAATTCTCAAGATCTCAGGGTTTATGAATGGAATAAATAACCCAGAACTTATCAAAAGGTTGAATGATAGGGTTCCCCAAACCTTTGATGAGTTGATGAAACGCACAAGGTCCTTCATTCAAGGAGAAGCCGCCGCCGCGGACAGCAGAAAAGGCTACTCAAACAACAGGTCACAGGAACAGTCCAGGAGACAACAATGGACCAGGAGTAGCAGCGCAACAACTGCTACGCGGTTCAGCAGGGGGGCGGTAGGGGAACGGTCAAGACACCCCACTGACAATGACCCCAAGGAGGATACTCGCAACGAAGGTGCAAACTTCCCAAGGACCACCACCCAATGCGCATCCAAAAGGATGCCAAAAATTTTCGCATGGAAGTGCATCTCTTTTCCACATTAAACTGCGGACAACGCAGTAGTGGAGCCACTTCCATCGAGATAAATGCAGCGGGTCACGGACATCCACAGCATTGTACATTGATGTAGGAGCATCTGCAGACATTACTGTATGAACATTGCTTCCAAAGGATGCGCCCTGAAGTAAAAAGTAGTTAAACCGGCCACGGACGTCGTTGACTGGCTTCACGGGGAGAAAAAGATATGGCCCTATGGGGCAAATACGGATTACCGGTTATGGTTGGCAATAAGGAGCACCTCCACAACCAGCCTGGATGAATTTTTATGGTGATCAGATCACCATCGCCATTACAATGTGCATTATTGGAAGACAGGAATAATCAAACGATACGCTCGGGTCCCATCCACGGCCCACGGGATGCTTAAAATTCCACGTCGCGGCGAATTGTCCAACCATCTACACACCCGCCGCACCGCCTAAGAATTGCAACACAGTCTACATGTGACGTGACGCAGACTCAGAGACAGCACGTAACCACGTGACAAACTTGAAGGTCGCCATTCATCCCAGATTACCCGTGAGATGAAGTATTCGATCGGGGGGTCGCTTGTCTGATTACGAGCTAGGGCGGCTTGTGTGCGCACTCTTGCAAAGAAAAACCTCGATATCTTTGCATGGGACCAAAAACATGACTGGTATGCCACGATCGTCACAGAACACAAGCTGACAAATCCGACAAGGTACTCCCCAGTAAGGCAGAAAAAAACGCGGGCAAGCTCCAGAGCGCGCTAAGGCCATTCTTAGAGGAGGTAAATAAAACTCGTGGAGGCGGTATCATGCGAGAAGTCTTATTACCATGAAATGGCTCTCTCCAACCCAGTTATGGTCAAAAAGAGCGATGGTAGCTGGCGAATGTGCGTGGACTTCACTGACCTTAACAAAGCATGTCCACAAGACTGCTATCCACTACCGGAGATAGACTGGAAAGTGGAGTCCTTATGCGGATACCCCTTCAAGTGCTTCTTGGACGCATACAAGGGGTATCACCAAATCCAAATGGACAAGGATGACGAGGAAAAGACAGCCTTTCATACAAGTCAAGGTGTCTATTGCTATACAAAGATGCCTTTTGGCCTAAAGAATGCGGGTGCCACCTACCAGCGACTGGTAGATAACGCGTTCGAGGGACAAGTGGGCCGCAACCTGGAAGTCTATGATTTATTTAGAAATCATGGTATGATTCATAACGATGGAGACGAAGATGATGATATAAAAGAAGTTGTTTTAGGATGGATATATCAGTATTATGAAACAACAAGGTATAACGGGATTGTCATTGTATTATATCATGAACAACTTGCATTTGTACTGTACATAGTCAAAATTTGACAAGTGTTGTTATTTATATCACACATCCTGTGGTTAGGTTAAAAGCTATAACTAGTATCTAATCTATTATTTCGATGGTCCTTTCTGGCTATTCTTGAGTTCATAGATTGCATTCAGAAGACTTTCCTTGTCTGCTTGGTGACGGACTTGAATTTCTTCGATGATTTGTTCTAGATTAGCAATTCTAAAGTGAGCCAGAGCAATCTTGTTGTTATTTCCCATTTGCCAAACAGACTCATAATGTTCGTTTATTACATAATGTTCATCATAAAATGTCGCAATCAAATAATTATGTGATTTTAAAGTTTGAAGGTATTCAAGAGGAGTACCAAGATGTAGCGGTTAATAAGGGTATTTAGTCAGGCTACCAA
>BQNB010079203.1:0-30314 GCA_026074375.1 Tanacetum coccineum
GATTACAGATTGCTAACTATGATAACTATGTGTTCTGTATTATCTTGTGTAGAACTCTATGATCACACATGTGTTCTAATTATGCCTAGGGTTCCTTTTATATATCAAGGATAACCCTAAAAGGCTTACATATCTTTTTCTAAAATATCTCATAAATATCTTTTAAATATCTTCTCAACGGTACTAACTATTTGTACTGTCGGTACTAAGTTAAGAAAACATTAATCCTAACACTTTTGTGCATTATTTGCTCAAAATCTGTACACAAAGACTTTTTAGTGGAACCAAAGATGATGTCATTTACATATACTTGTACTAGTAGAATTTCACCCTTGACTCTTTTTATGAACAAAGTCTTGTCAATTTATCTTCTGTAGGATCCATTGTCCAGTAGATAGGTAGAAAGAGTCTCATACCAAGCTCTAGGAGCTTGGTGTAGCCCATATAGGGCTTTCTCCACCTTTTAAACTTTTTTTGGAAATTTTAGATCCACAAAACCTAGAGGTTGGCTAACATATACCTCCTTTTCAATAGTACCATAGAGAAAGACACTTTTAACATCTATTTGGTACACAAGAAAATTCATGAATGATGCATAGGCCAAAAATAACTTGATTGAATCAATCCTAGCAATAGGAGCAAAAACCTCATCATAATCAATGCCTTCTTCTTGTTTGTATCCTTGTGCTACCAGTCTGGCTTTATTTCTGACTACTATACCCCTTTCATGTTTCTTATTTCTAAACACCCATTTTGTACCAATAGCCTTCTTGCCATAAGGTAGGTCAACTAGTGTCCGAACCTTCTAAATCTTAAACTGAAGCAGCTCTTCTTTGTAGGATCGATATACCTTAGTATAATAAGCCTTTAGCCTATAACGGATGTTACTTCCTTGAATAAATCCAAGTCAGTAACAATGAAACACTGATGTAATACTATCAACTATGCAGAAACTAGTTAACAGTATCAAGAAGAACACACAATGATTTAACAAACGATTTGTATTATCACACCTTGAATCTGCCTAAGTTTGCAGATCCCTAATACAATACTTATCTCTAATACTCTTAACTAATGCCTTTTCTTGTTGTGTTGTTTCGTGTGTCCTTCTAATGCCTTCCTAGAGATCCTTTTATAAACGTAAGGATAACTCTAGTAGGTGTACAGTCCTTATATGACACAAATACTAATTAATACTAATCACTAATGTAACTGTTACATGATAATTACTAATGCAACCGTTTAACTAATAATCCTTAAATAACGGCAGTACTTTGACCTTTCATCTTTAACGCCGGCAGTACCCCCCCACTTAACCTTAACTTAGCGTACTTTGACCTTCCTGCTTTTTTTATATCCCAACAATCCTCCTCCTAACTTGAATTCTTACACGCTTGACTTTAATTCTTGATGAGGTTGGACATCTTATCTGTTTAGCATAATACTAGCTTCAATCTTTCTAGATTAATCCTCTAAGTGCAGTATCTTGTCCCAATCTGTTTGAGTACTTGAAATGAAACCTCTTGTTTGAGAACAAAATACTTCTCTAAAACTTCTTTGTCTTTGCACAAACAGATTGTTACTTCAATCACGCTCAGGTCTTTTCGAGCAACATAAATGTTTTTTATTATAGCCTTTTACCAAGTAGCCATTCACTCTTGGGCTAATCAGATTCTTGTACCTAGAAAAGGTAATAATCCATGGTGAACTGAAAACCCTTTCAACACTCAGAACATGAATTCATAGTCGTGCTTCGAATACTATATGACTTTTTGGTAAGTCATTACAACCATGAACGGATTTTGTATAAGTCTTTACCTGTACCGTTTGCTCAGAACTAGCCAACTCCCGAGTAATAAAACATTGGAGATTTAAGAACCATATAGTTTATTGAGGCAAATCTAATAAGCCTTATAAACGGATTTGAGTTCTCTTTACCAAAAGCCGTTTGCTTTGGAGTAGTCAATACTTCAGTGCAATACCATGGTGTATTGATCACCATACCATTTTTGGTAAATTGGCAACCATCAACAGATTTGAGATGTCTTTACCAAAACTGTTTGATTTGGACTAGCCAATTCTTATGTTTGTTAGACATGGTGAATTGATTACCATTTTTCATGTAGTGCAAGCACTAACATCAGGTTTACTCGTCAAAACGTTGAAAAAATATTGTTGATTTAAAAAGTTTTTCACACTAAAACTTTCAATAATATTTCAAAAAACAACTTTTTAACAAGCAATACTTTCAACGAAGTACTGTTTGTTTTAAACCAGTAGTACTTTGAATAAGGTACTGCTTATTAACAGTTAAGTCTTTTTATCAAAACAAGATATGTTACTTTCAAATTTTTTTTTGATAAATCATACCAGTTGTTTAAGAGTTATCACCATCTTCAGTTGTCCATAAAATGAACAGATGTATCAATATGATAGTTGTATCACTCTCATCTTCAACTTCCATACCATGATCTAGCATCCTGATCATCAGCTCTCTTGATAGAGGATATCTTCTTTCTATCAGCATATGAAGCATTGTACCATCCTCTAAATCTAATGTATTACTGCCGAAGATTCATTAATCTCCATCTTATAATTTCCCAATGTATCTTGATTCTTCCCAGAAATCATCACACTGTTGCAGACGACTCCAAATGGTTGTAAGAGCACTAGAAGGTATCAATCCTAACCCATTTGGAGGAATATGCTTATAATAGTCTTGTACAACAGATATAGATGATATAGATCCTTGTCTATCAATACTGTGCATATCACCCACAGAGTGTTGAAAGCTCTGAAATGAGTATTCTGCCTCTATAATAATGAGATACTCTCCATCGGTGAGTCATGACCTTGAATTCGTAATCAAAGAGATCGCTTCCAGGACTTCTCTATCTCTTGCAACTCATCTCAAAGTCTACAATCCTAAAAGTTCTGAGCTCATCGATTGTCTCTGTCCCTCAATTTAAGCTTCTGATGATGACTGTTTCCTTCTATAACTGTTACTTTACTCTCCTTAAGAGACCTCTTTACATCTCTCCCTGTAACATCCGTTTCTCTTCTGAACTAATAGTGAATAAAATCCCTTGAAAGAATCTTTGATGGATTGCTTTGAACACATTTATCCATACAGTTCCTTCATTGTGGATACCACTAGTTTTAGTACATTCTTGTATCCTAGACCCGTTAAGAAGCTAATCATGTGATTCCGTTCTTGTGCAAGAGATGTAGGTTTACTTTGAAATAGACTTGGTTTTGGTTTCTTTAACTCTTCCAACCTTTTTCTCTCTTCTTCTGCATCCCACTCTGCTTGAACCTTTCTAGCAACTTCCTCATCATTTGCAGTCTCCAAAGCTCTGATTTGTTGAAGAGTTAATTTCTTCTTTTTGGGCTCTTCAACCAATATCCCTTTACCTTTTTCTTTTGGGTCAGTAGCTTGAGTTGGTTGTTGAGGTTGAGATAGCATAGGACCAGGAATGCTTAAGCCTCTTGGTCTACTGATATTGAGAGAGATATCAGCAAAAAATTCATCATCTTTGAACTGTTCTTCAGGCTCTTCTTCTTGAGTTGGACGAATTTGACTTGAAGGACCTGCTTCATCTTCAAAATTTAAAGTCCTTGGAGTAACAGCACTTTGTCTAGCAGTACTTTGAATCTCTTCCAAATCCAATTCTTCAGTATCCCCACTTTTTACATCAGAAGCATCCTTTTCTTCTTCAATAGTCACCTGTTCTGTTTCATCACTTTTTCTTTCTAAGTCAGGAAAAACATCTTCATCTTCATCATTATTCTCTTCAGACAAATTACCTTCATCTTTATTCCTCCCCAGTTTGACTGAAGACACCTTCTTCTTTTTCTTCTTGCCTCTTTTCTTAAGCTTCTGACTTTTCACCCAAAGAATGTGATGTTTGACCAATGGCTTTACCCCTTTTGAACAATATTTTTGAGCTTTGGCCTTTAGCTTGTGAATACTGTTTTGGCTTAAAAGAGGTTTGCTTCTTGAGCCTCCTAACCTCCCTGTTTAAAGCATATAGATCCAAAAGTACCTCATCTCCTCCAGATGTTTGAGACTCATCTGTGGGAGTATAATCATTGGGAGATTGTTGAATATCAGCAGCACCTTGAGCTTCAGCAGCACCTTGAGCTTCAGTAGTACCTTGAGTTGCAGCAGTACCTTGAGTTTCAGCAGTACCTTGAGTTTCAGCAGTACCCTAAGTTTCAGCAGTACCCTAAGTTTCAGCAGTACCTTGAGTTTCAGCAGTACCTTGTGTTTCAGCAGTACCTTGAGTTTCAGTAGTACCTTAAGCATCCCTCGGAGAACTTGCAGCCCTAGAATGAGTACTCTCACTATGTGCTTCCTCTGCTGCTAATGCTGTTATAACCTCTAACATAGGTGGAGTCAAAGGTGTAATCCTACATGAGAACTTAGGACTATGCTTTTCACATAAAGTAAAGACCTAGAGGGAGAAGAGTAATCTGAGGTATTCTGAGGTCTGGTTACTCCCTCTAATTGCTTGTTCAAAAACAGTTGAATGAATCTAGGATACATAAGAAAAGGTGTACCATTGGAAATATGTCCTAGCATTCCATTCATAATCATCAAAGAAAAGTTGAACTTTTGGTTGGTTGCTAATCCTACCAGAGCTGATGCTATGTTAGTCCCAAATTGTTCCCATGATGTACTCTTAGGACTAAGACAGTGAAGTAAGACATGAACTAAATACTTCCACTGAGGGCTAAATAGAGGTTTAGAAAAAGTAAGTTGTGCCAAATTACCCTCATAGCCTATGTCTCTGAGCGAGTCCCAAATAACTTGCTTTGGAAAGCAGTCAATACCATCAGCATCATCGAATAGTAGATCAGCCCGAATGGTTTCCTCTGAAATCAAAACCCTTTTTCCAGCTACCATTGCGCGAATATGAGGCACCTCATTGATTACTCTTAGAGAAGCTGTAGCCCAAAATTGTTGAAGCCACGGACCAATTAGATCAGGATCAACTAACAAAGAATAGTTAATTGAGCATCCAGAGAGATAATCAACGATTTGATGAAAATCAGCATTATGCTCAGTCTTCTCCACACAAGCAATCATGTTATGTTTGTTACAGGTGCGAATATTGGCCATTTGAAATGAAAGTGATGTGCGTCGGAGATTGTATAAAAAAAATTAGCGAATAAAAAGAAATGAAGGAAGAGAAAAATGCAATTCAGTTGAGCATTTATAGGTTGCGCCGGGTAACAAAGAAAGTTACCGTTGTAAATATGTTTTTATCTCAAAAACGCGCGTTTGACCGTTGACCGAACGTTAGAACAGTACTTAGTTGTCTAAGCAGTACTTTCTAAGACGAGCAGTACTTTGAGTTGGCTGAGCAGTACTTTCAACCGAAAAGGCTGTTTAACTCAAATTTGTCAATCACAACCTTGCAATTTTTCAAAATGACTCTTCAAATCATTAAAACTTTGAACAATCATTCATATCCTCCCCGTAAGCGTAACAATAGTGCTTCCAAAGATTCTTTCTAACCAGAACAGTACTTCACATGAACACCAGTACTTTACATGTAGTCCTCCCCTCAAATGTAGCTATGGGTTCATCATACCAATGGTTACCACCAAAAAGTTAAATCTTGCCAAGTCAAAACCTTTGGTGAGTAAATCGGCTACATTGTCATCAGTATGTACCTTGACCACATTAATGAGCCTCTGCTCATAACAATCTCGAATAAAGTGATGTCGAATCTGAATATGCTTGGTCTTTGAGTGAAGAACAGGATTCTTCACAATGCATATGGTACTCTCATTGTCTATATGGATTTCAGTGTTCATGAAGTTAAATCCATAATCGAGCAGTTGATTTTGCATCCAAAGTACCTGAGCACAACAACTTGCAGCTGCTACATATTCTGCCTCTGTAGATGATATAGCCACAATTGTTTGTTTCTTGCATTGCCAAGAGACCAGTCTTCTCCCAAGATATTGACATCCTCCTGAAGTTGATCGTCTATCATGATTGTCCCCAGCATAGTCACTGTCTGAAAAAGCTTCTAAATGAAAAGGAGACTCCTTAGGATACCATAAACCCAATTTTGGTTGATGTTTGAGGTACCTAAATATCCTTTTTACAGCATGCATGTGAGAAACCTTTGGAGTGACTTGAAATCTTGCACACAGACAAACAGCAAACATTATGTCTGGTCTTGAAGCAGTTAAGTACATGAGACACCCAATCATAGACCTATAAAGATGTACATCAACATCTTCACCTTCTTCATCTTTTCCTTGAGATTTATGAGCTTCAATTGAGGTAGATGCTGGCTTAATGGTTCTAAAGTCAAATTTGTTGAGAATGTCTTTCACATATTTGTCCTGACTTAGAAAAATACCAGCAGAAGTTTGCTTGACTTGAAGCCCCAAAAAGAAAGTGAGTTCACCCATTGAACTCATCTTGAATTCCTTTTGCATAAGATCTTCAAAATCCTTCACCATAGAAGACTTGGTTGATCCAAAAATGATATCATCAACATAAACCTGTACCAACATGATATCTCTTCTATCCTTCTTAATGAACAGAGTTTTGTCAATAGCCCCTCTCCTATATCCATGCTTCAAAAGAAAAGTGGAAAGTCTTTCATACCATGCTCTTGGGGCTTGATGCAGGCCATAAAGTGCCTTGACAACTCTGTAGACTTTGTTTGGATGAGCAGGATCTTCAAAACCTGGAGGCTGTTTGACATATACCTCTTCTGTGATGTTGCCATACAAAAATGCACTTTTGACATCCATCTGATAGACAGTAAAGCCCATGAAAGATGCAAATGCCAAAAAGAGTCTGATTGCTTCAATTCTAGCAACTGGTGCAAACACTTCATCATAATCCACACCTTCCTCTTGTCTGTACCCTTGTGCAACTAGTCGTGCTTTGTTCTTGATAATAGTACCCCGTTCATCTCTCTTGTTTCTAAAAACCCATTTAGTTCCAATCACCCTCTTGCCATCTGGTAAGTCACATAACACCCATACCTCTTGCAGCTTGAATTGAAGCAGTTCTTCTTGCATCGCTTCAACCCAACTTTCATCTGCTAAAGCTTGAGAGACTTTCTTGGGTTCCTCTTGAGATAAGAAACAAGCAAACAAGCATGTCTGCTGATCTTTGTGGTTAGTTCTGTTTTGTTTGTATATAAAAGACAGCAATGCTTGATGTTGGTTTGAAGTACTGTCTTGAAGCTTTCTTCTTGTTTGAACCCCGGCAGTACTTTTGCCAATAATTTGACTTTGAGGATGAATCTTATGAATTCTAAGTGTGGGAGTAGAGGGAACATCAATGGTAGGATCCATGTTGTTGTAGTCAGCTACTCCGCCTTCCTCAGCATCAAAAGAGTTTGTAGAGAAAACACCATCTTTTGGAATATCATCATCAGAATCTGTAGGTGTATTGCCAGTACTTTGAGGAGGTGTATTAGCAGTACTTAGAGTGAAAGTACTGTTGACATGTTCTTTTCCCTTTGCAATAGATATTCTCCTCTTTTCCTCTTCAAAAGCAATCCTTTGATCATCATTATGAGCTTTGGCAAGAGATTCTTGATGCATCAAATTCATAAGCTCATCATGTAAAGCTTGTTCTTCAGAGGACAATGGAACTTCTTTTGCAGCAGTACGTTCCTCTGGATGCATAGGCTGAGCTGTATGAACAATGAATTGCTGGTCATCTAAATCTTCAACATCATCCAAAGTTGAAACTTTGTCTCCGGAATCAGCATAGTTTTCTTTCCTAACAGGTATGTAGTTCATCGAAGGAGTTAGAAGGTCAAGATCAAACATCCAATCAGGACCTTTTCCCTTTTGATTCTCCTGATTCTCAAGAAAGTTTACATGAAGACAGTCTTGAACCTTTCTTGTGACCCTGTTATAGACTCTAAAACCTTTGCTGTTAGTAGAGTATCCCAACAGATAGCCTTCTTCTGACTTGCCATCAAACTTACCCAATTGATCTAGAGTATTCAGTATAGTCAGAGAGCATCCAAAAGGTCTCATGAAACTGATGTTGGGAGATCTTCCCATCAAAATTTCATAAGGAGTCTTCATTTGAGGTTTAGTCACCAAAACTCTATTAAGCACATAGCAAGCTGTATTGACTGCTTCAGCCCAAAATTGAATAGGTAGAAGTGAGTCTGCTAGCATGGTTCTAGCAGCTTCAATGAGAGTCCTATTCTTTCTTTCTGCAACACCATTTTGCTGAGGAGTCCTTGCAATGCTATATTCTCTCTTGATTCCTTTCTTAGCACAAAACTCATTCATTAGTTGATTCTTGAACTCTGTTCCATTGTCACACCTGATGGTCTTTACTTTATGTCTTAGCCTGTTTTCCAAACCCACAATCAGATCATGAAGCATATCATATGTCTCATCCTTGTAGGCCAAGAAAAACACCCAACTGAATTTGCTGCAGTCATCAGTGACCACCAAGCAGTACTTTTTCTTGTTTATACTCTCTACTGAAACAGGTCCAAATAAGTCCATGTGGAGCAATTCTAAAGGTTCTCTGATAGTTCTTTCTTTAACCTTTTTGCAAGAAGCCCTGTGTTGTTTCCCCTTATTACATGCAAGACACGAATGATCAATCTTGAATGTCTTGGAGGGTAAACCTTTAACCAGATTGCCTTGAACCAACTTGTTATTGAGATTATCATGCCCCAATCTTCTGTGCCATAAAACAACTTCCTCATTGTTCCTTTGCAAAAACTCAAAAAGTTACTCCTCCAGAGGAATAATGTTCTTTAGATCCAGAGTCTCATCATTCTTTTCAGGAGCTCTAAGAATTACCAGATGTCATTAACAAACTTGAACTTTGAGATAGGATAAAGGACATTCTTTATTGTGAATAGAAACATGGTGCTTCTTATCACAGATTTGAGAAACAGATAAGAGAGTTAAACTTGAGCTCCTACACATAGCTAAACTTTCTCAAGTCTAAGCATGATGTCTTAATGGTTCTTATCTGAGATTCTTCCACTTTAGAAGTCATTTGCCAAAAGCAATAACCACCATTGATATCTTTAAAATCAGACATCTTGTCTTGTCTCCTGTCATACTTCAGTGCATCCCTGTCAATGATCGCATAGTCCTTGAGATCTTCTTCTGGATTGCTCTGTACAAAACAATTCAAAGCATTAGACTCTTTTAGGGGACCCAAGTCATAACTGACTTGGATACATAATGGAGGTACATACTTCAAATTGCTTGAGTGGTGATAAGATCCATTATCCCTATTTCAGATTAGATAGTTTCCTTTTGGTTCCTGGTTTGTTTTGGATTTTATCATTGCACTCTTTTTGACAGTTTGTGGAAGTATGTTGGGATTAATAGTACTTCCATTCTTTACAGATAGATTTCACAATTTTCTTGGGTTATGTGGTATGTGAGGGTTGGTAGTAGAGGACTCGATGGATGGTGGGAGTACATGAGATTTAGTCTTCTATATCCATCTTGGATATAACTTCCATCCGTTACTTCATGAAGTACTGCTGTTGGTACTCATAGATCTAGCAGTACCTTGATAAGTCACATTAGCAGTCTTTTTGAAGGTAGGTTTGTGTAATTGTTGGTCTAGCAGTATCTTATCAACCATCCCTTGTTAAGTCTGTGAGTGAGAATAAAGATCTTCTTGGTGGGGTACTAGAGTTTCTTAAGATATTACTATGTTCACTCTTTGGATGTTGTTCCAAACTGGGCTTGTTTCCCTTGAACCTGTGGCCCTTAGGTCTATGTGTTTGGGTGTGTATTGAAGGTTCTTTCATGTAGGTTACAATCCTTAAATTAGGTGTATAGGACTGTAACATACAAAACATAATTTACCCTTTGTTCCAAGTACTTTGTCTAGATCTCTTACCAACACTGTTTGATTGTTGGTGACTGTTTTCAAAGAGATTTCAAGATTCTCTAAGTTAAAAGCAGTTCTCCTTTTGACTTTCTGAACATCAGTTCTTCATCGTCACTGTCAACTAATTTCAATTAGATTTATTTCTATCAATTGTTGATTTGACTAGATTTTGTTTTCTTGATTAACCACTTTATCCTAATTTGGTAGGTCATTTCCTGTAAAGAGACATTTGCTAGGTGGAATATTGTTCCTGTAGTGGAGGTACTACTTTGTAGGCCTTTTCTCTTTTTGAAATTTTTTTTTTGTTTTTTTTTATTTTGTACGCAGAATCTGTTCAAAGTTTCATCCCCAGTTGAAATGTCACTTCCATACTATTGCTAGCCTCAATCCCAAAACCCTTTACATGACTTTTCAGGACAACATATCTTTGTTTGATTAGGACTTCGGGTTTGAAGTACAGACGCATTTGTATTTCTCAAGTTTTACTTTGAAATATCTCGTTCTTTTAAGGCTTGATCTATTCCTTTTGTTATTCTTTAGTTTCAAACTCTCTATCTTTAAGTATATTCCCATTTGTTCTTACTTATCAACCCATGATATTCATTCTTTCATGTGTTTTAAGTATGACTTATGACTCTAAGCTCATTTAATATCTAAAATTTCGTCTAGCTCTTTGGAAAATATCTCTTTCTTTTGGATAGTTTTCAGCAAGTTTTAAGACTATACTACTTTGAACATTAAGGTACTCTGAGTTTGTAGCCATTAAGCTTAGGATATGGTGTATCATCATCTTTATTGCTCCAGTTCAATTCACCAGTCCATTTGGACAAATGCACATGTTCTGCATTAAAAAACTCCATGCTCCAATCATCTTATTCAACTTCAGTCAGTGCGGTGGTTGGGGGGGGTGGAAGGGGGGGGGGGGGGGTGGGATTTTGACATATAGCAACGTCGTTGGTTCAGAATCAAATTCCTTGGTCAGTCAATGTCTTCAATGTTTCTGTTGCCCACTAAGGCTTTTGAGTTTGAAATCTCAATAGCTAAACTCTTTTCAATTACCGGCCCCTTATGCACTCTGAGTTCTCTCACTGGGATTCCCTCGCACTCTCTCCTCCCCTACACTCTCTCGCAAAATGATATCACTTTGACATTTAAAGCATTTACATTTTGGACTTAATCATAAGGTAATCCATATATTCTTGCCTGAGGTCAATGGATTTCCTGTTCTTTCATAAACTTCCTTATCTTGCTGTATATCATAGCCACCTGCATGCTGTCTCAATTGCTACATGTCATCTTCATCATTTGTATCAGGTCTTACATCATCATGAGTTTGTAGGCATGGATGCTTGTTGAGAAAAGAGGAACATATGATTTCATTGGTTGAGAGCATATTTAGGAGGTGGGCCTTGCTTGAGGCCGCATGTGTATATCTTTTGGGATATTTGTTGGTTCAAAATCCAGTACTTTTTGATATAAGTACTGCTTGACTTCTTATGGACATAAAGGCACTGTTAGGGAACATTGATTTGGGACCCCTAATTCATGCTATCGCTACTCTCTCGCGCTCACAGCTTGCGCGACAGAGCTAGCTACGATCGATCGTACAGTCTGTATGTCGTCTAATCCAGGTTTCCCGAATATGGTAGCACTACTGCCACACAGATGGTAGGCTTTCATAGAAAACTTCAATTTGCATCTTCATGGAACACCGTAGCATATTGTAATTCAACGCCTGCTAGCTAGAGAGATAGAGATATAAGAGACCCTATTGTGTATCTAGTTCTTCTCTATATAATAGTAAATGTCTCAAATTGTTGTTTCAACAGATTCTTTTGCATCTTCTTTGATTGCTTCGTTTCCTCCCAAATCTTGCTTTATGGCTTTCCATAAGATTGGCATCTATAGCATCATGAAAATGAGAATATGTCATCAGGATATAGATCAGCTTATCCCCTTACGAAGTTTCTCATTGTTTCTGTTGGTTTGCAGCAAGTGATGTTTGTGTTTGGTGCTGGGACACTGAGGACGCGCCTCGCGCTCGCCGTGTGTTTGCCGCGCGCGCGCATGAGATGGTGATTATGTCCATAGTATGTGATCGTGATCGCTGATATACTGTCGCATCTTATGGAGCCATTATGGTCATATTCTATTTCTTGGATTATAGGATTTATGCTCGCGTAAGACGAGGTGGGAGGATTGTTCTGTTTCTACATTTTCGCGCTCGCGCTCGGCGCGTAGAAAGATTTCGATAGTGTGAGAGTGAGTGTTCTCTAGAGTCGAGTGTGTGTTCATCAGCTTGATACCACTTGTAGGATCGATATGTCTTGATGAAACACTGATTACTGTCAACCTATGCGGATCTAGTTGGCGTATCTAGAAGAACCACAATAGTTTCTTCAAGATTTCTATTATAAACCTTTGAATTGCTAATTGCGTTCCTAATACATTACTAATAATTCTAACTCGTGTTTTTTCCTATATCTCTTAATATCTTCCTAGAGATCCTTTTATAAACATAAGATAACCCTCTGTTCGATTGATACTTAGTCCTGTATGAATAAATACTAATCAATTACTAAATCATTAAACTAACTGTTACAAGATAATTATCCCCGCTCATAGAGAAGTGATACTCACTTTAATAGATTCTTTATAAGGCAGAACTTCGATCTTTGATGGCAGTACCTTGACTTTTCTCATTAGCAGTTACCTCTCGCTACTTTTGCTTAGCAGTACGTGACTTTTGTTAGCAGTACGAACACACACAATAATCTAATCTATAAAAAACTATCAAATCTTGTACAATCAATCTTAAATTACACAACCACACATTTTAACAACATCTCACTACCCCACCACTAATATCCTATAACCACGTGTGTGTGTGTGTCCTTAACATCCCAACCTAGAAACCTCCACCTCTTCCATTAAATTTATTTTAATCATCTACGTTAATTTAATTAATCCAATCATCGGTTATCATAATCATCCTAGTCGACAGTCCATCAATTATCAATACCCTCCCCTTAAACTAATCACATATATAAATCAAAACCAAAATCAACTTTATTATATTTCATATCAAAACCACTTCATTATATGAAATCACATTACACGCTTATATCATTCAAAAAAAACCCTCATATCAACTCATAAAATGCTAGACCACCCAAAATTAAAATAACATCGCCTTCACATAAAAAACTTATTTTCTATATTTTATTCTATTACACAACACATCTACTGTCATAACTCATAAATATCTCATATTTCAATCAATAAAAACCAAACCTACCAAAATTATTCAAACATAATCTTTACAACCTTCTCACCAAAATCCCACATTACATATTTTATCAATCAAATTAATCCCCCCATTCACAACCATAACGCACATATCTACCTTCACCACCCACCCATCACTTTTACACATCACACCTCCCCCCCTTACACTCATATTTTATTATAACACCCTCCTTCCTCATCAAGAGATTGTACCACTCCGTCAAACTATCAATCCCACCTATTCCCCACACCAATAAAACCAATTTCATCACAACAATCCATCACATAATAAATAATAATCTATAGCTATCCACCCTCCACATCCACCAACTCTCTCCACACTCTCCTCTCATATCATTCCAACATCTCTATCTCACATCTATCTACAATAACCTTAACTGTTTTATCTCAGAAATTAATCTGCTCCTAGCTCTCTATACAACAATCTTTACACTAACAAGAGAGAGAATCCCACCCCCCAAACACTTGGCAAATTACTCACTTTGTATAAGTATCGAACTATTAAGCAATTCATATTCAACGCAACCAAGTTATTTTTTACACACACTCCACCATCTCTTTTTATATCTAATCTCACGATAGCACATATCATACCCATATATAGATAATTTCCTCTCTCACCCAACATAAATAATCTTACTAAAACAATCACAGTCAACAATCATATCAATCTTTCATCATTCATACATACTACTTGCTATGACACATCTTTCTCTCAAGCTTCATGTATAAACAAAACTTAACACTTCATACAAGAAAAATAATATTTTCAATTGCTTCTATAAATGTAGTGTCTACTCCAGAGCCAGTAGACGAGAGACAATATAATTCAACTAAAAAGACAAGTTTGTATAACAAGCTATTTGGTTATAAAAACATTCGAACCATACTAAGCCATTGTTAAGTCGTTACATAACTCCAAGAAGCTCCTAGTGAACTTCTAAGGTAAGTTTGTACATCTCATGCATTCTTAAAAAGCTAACAACTATATAGATAGTAGAATTGAACGGTGGGTAAAAAGCGAACAACTCTCTGAGATGCTACTCTCACACCCCCCGCGCTCCGCGCCCCTGCCTGTGGGTATTTCTCGCTCTCTCCATACAAAGCTATATTATGTAAATAGGAGAAATAAGTCAAAATCTCTCTCGCTCTCTAAGAGATATTTTAAGCGATAGATCCAATTTTACGATGGCAATTACTAAAGACAAAACTGTTTTTAAAACCAAATGGACGCGGCTGATAATCAGTGTTTTGCTAGACAAAAATATGTTTTTGAAATTTATCTCTATAGTGAGTGATGTGTAGTAGATATCGCGCTCACACTCTCTCTTAAAAAAAATCATTTTCAAGAAATTGTATTTTGTGGCATATTGCTGTGCATATTTATGTGGCTATTTGAAAGTGAATAAGTCATGTGTGGGTGAATGCAATACGTAATTGAAGTGAGAGTATATGAGCTTCTCAAAAAAAAAATGCATGGCTCTCTCACGCTTCACATACACATAATCAAAAGATATTCAACACCTCAAAACGCATTGCATTATTTCTTTGGAATTACACTCCATCAATCCAGACAATATAACACACCCCCACCCCCCCTGCGCCACACCCACCTCTCTCTCGTGAAACAAGATGCTTTACATCGCTCTCTCTCTCAAATATTTGAAATCACTGAATGGAAAATCAGTCACAAGAAACGGAATGGTCATAATAAAGTGAGGATAGGATAAATCTTGCGTGTGGAAAAGCTACTTGTGTAAACCGTACACGCAAGACAATGCTTTATCATAGTATATAACACTGTGATGTGTGTGTGTGTCATCGATGCGCGCGAGCTCAAAAAGAGAGATTTCTGCAAATAAAAATTTAAGAAAATAACGAGAGCATTTGACTTGAGAGCATTACTTCATAATACCATTGCACAAAATTACTTTCTCCTCTATGTGTAACACCCCCAAAATGGGTCATAGCGGAATAAGGGTGTCCGGGAGCGTTAAGAGATAGATACATACATTGACAAGACTTGAGAGAAGGAAATCATGTGTTGTCACCTCTAAGTCCCTGTTCACTCGTCTCGCTCTCGCGCGCGCTATCTCGCACCTCCCACTCGCCCACAATCCCCGCCCTCTACCTCCCCACCTCCCTCTATCTCGAGCATACAGAGATAGAAAACATGCTTAAATAGTGTCAAACATAAAGTTGGTGAGGTCTAGGTTTTTGTCTCTCGCTCCTCTCTCTGTGAATCTTCTCTTCTCTATATATATACAATTTACTGTATTACAAGTCCGCGATAAAGACTGGGAACGCATAAACCATAAAATATATAGTTTTCTTTAAAATGCGTTTAAACACAAACCACACAAAAGGTTTGTTAAAATGTAGAAATCCGAGATTGGTAAAGTCTGCAATGACCATTTCACCTTAATTATTCACAAAATTGTATGTATGAATGTGAATATATTTATCAATGTTCCTTCTACCCTCCATCAAGCGGCTCGCTCTCCGTCTTATGCACACATAAACCCCTCAATCCTAATACTCTTCACATCACATGTCATCTTACAAACCCGCTGCATCCCAATAATATCCCCCCCCCCAACTCGCCCCTATGACTATTCATACACATAGTCACAGAAAGTTTAAAGTATTAATGGATAAGGATTGTAAAGTATACAACTGATATAGTATTACCAATTACAATAGTTACCCACGTGTGATTACGATTATACTGAGTTCATGAAATACGCCTTAACTTTCTGTATGCCTCTTTTATAAACGGCACAGTAAGAGTTCCATGAGTATGTAGTTGTAGTCCTATAGACACAATCCAGTCATGCATCCGACATGGTATAATCGCTCGTTAGTTTAGTACCGCTGAACTAGTTGAGAGCTAGTCACTCGAAGGGGATTGTTTATCCCAAATAGATCTATCTTATAACATTTGCGCTTATCGTTCGGGTAATTAACAGTTCATGCAACTTAAGCTAATCCGTAATTATTTGAATGAAAGTAAAGTTGTTGCGTCCATAAGTGAAAACAAGTATTGTATCCCATTGCGAGATATGAAAATGAGTATGTAAACGAGTTTGTAATCAATCATGCAAATGAGTTTGTAAACGTTCATGTAACCGAGTTTGTAATCAATCATGTAAATGAGTTTGTAAACGTTCATGTAAACGAGTATGTAAATGAGTTACAAAATCAAGTATGTAAACAAGTATGTAGAAGAGTATGTAAAAGAGATTGTAAATGAATAAGTAAACAAGTTGTAACGAGCATGTATTCTCCCCCGAGATTTGTAAAGTAAATGTAAAACAAGTGAAAGATGGGCTATAAACTCACCTCTAGAGAATGTAGTGATTATCGCAAATTCAACAAGTAATCATCACAAACGATCCGGGATGCAACCTAATAAATTATAGGTCGTATAAGTACGATGTATTTAATATAAATACAACATTATAAGTTATAGAGTTATATCACCACCTAATAGCTTTTGTTTAGTTTAAAAAGTCAAAACAATATTTAAATCGTATTTGTTAAATAAATGTCTACGTATTTGTATCCGTAAAATAAATATTATATGAATGATACGACAATATTTATTAAGGTTTTTAAAGCCCAAACGGACCCAAAAACATTCGTAAACCAGATTTTATATTTCTAACAGAATGTTACATTTTTATAAAAATACAGAAAATCATTTATAAAATTTAATTTGCTCTTGTAATTTCTATTATCCGAAATCTTTAAAAACTCATAACTCACTCATTTTTACTCTGTTTCTCTTGTTCTTTATAGTATGAAATCGTGATGAGATAAACTATTCAAATAAAATACTCACTGTTTTTATAAAAATATGTGTCAAAACATTAAGTTCAAAACAGTTTATAAAACTATTTTTATAAACCTAAATCTTTCAAAACTCATAACTCCTTCGTTTTAATTCCATTTTTAAAGTTTCTTATATGCACGGTTTCCTATTGAGATGATCTATTAAACTAAAATATTTATTAAAACATTTTATCTCTATTTGAATAGACCATTTTTATAAAACTATTTTTATAAAAATACTTTTATATATTTAATTATCGTAATCTTGTAAATATCATAACTTCTTCATTATAGCTTTGTTTTTCGAGTTCTTTATATGCTTGGATTCCTTATGAAATGTTTGTATCATATAAAAATACTTCCAAAATTTATAAAATTTCGAATCTACACAGAATACTCAAAAAGAATCATTGATATATATATTATATATATAGTTATATATACTATATTTATATATATATATATATTATATTATTATATATTATAAACTAGTTATTATAAATTTATTACTTGATTAATTTGTACAAGTCCTTTAAGTTAATTTATACCACAACTTTGGTACATTTTAGGTCCTCTAAATTGTATCCATCATTTTATATCCAAATAAAATGTCCTCATGATATTTGTGTATAAACTTTAATAATTATACTTTAACAATTAATTTATTACTAAATCCATAAATTAACCAACAATTATATAAAGTATCTTCCTTGTGTTCTATCATATTTTTAACATCATTTCATCATAAGAATAAATAAGTTCGAATCTTATACATGTTTGTTTTAATTTGTAAACTCATAAAAACAAACCCTAGGTGGTAATTAACAAATATAACATGATATAAATTATGAATGAATAATTAGAAAGGTTAGGGTTTTATGATTAGACCTCATTGAAGTGTATGAAGATGAACCCAATCAACTTCAAAATATTTAACCTAAATATTATCGTAAACCCTAATTATTATTGAAAACTAGTTCTTCTTGAATCAAACCTTGATTTATTAATAACCCAATGCTTCCAAATCCACTCTTTTTTTTTTTGGCCTAGAAATTCAAACTATGAATTTTCTTTGGTCACTTAAATGAGTCGTGGGCTTTTAGTGAACAAACAAGGAAGAAAATTGATTTTGCAAGTGATTAAAAGTGTGAATGAATGCTTGCATTAGGCTCCCTTTTATACTAAAAATATATAGTTAACATCTAAAACAATAATATGGATTTAGAATAGTAAGTTTAGTGGTATTGGTACAAGAGTGTAAGACTTCTCCCCCTCCCTAGGTATTTAGAAATGACATTTGTGAAGACTTTTAATTTAATTTGTATATTTACATACACATGTACACGGCTAGACTTTATTTGGGTTAAGATTTATATAATTTTTGGGTATTGAGTATAAAATTGGGTATTTGTTGAAGTATAGATGGGTATTGGTGCTTCCGTGTATGCATAAATGTATTTTATCGCGAAACGTAAACGTTTTACGTAACCAATAAAAATAAAAGATGAAAAGTTATAAATTTTCTTTTTAAAAAGTATATAACACTTATTTGACATAAACTTTTATTTGTTTGATGTCCGTTTATGTTGAATGTTGATTTTTAGTTTAGTGATTTAGCTAAACGTGAAAGTAAAGCAAACGCCGTAAAAGTTTAAAATAAATAGTTGAATATTTATTAACATAAAATGACGTGTGCAGATTGTTACAGTCTCCCCATGTTAATAGAATTTCATCTCGAAATTCAGATTGAGTTGCCTTCCGGAGTGGTGTTGGTGAAGAGGTGTGGGTTTTAATTCCTTGATGGTGGTTAAACATGCCGGCGGATTGCCCTAGGGTGGTTAACGATGCGTCTTTGACTTTTTGGCTTATGATTTGGTATTGGATGATGTCGGCTGTATAGTAAGATGGAGTAAGAGTTTACTTAGTTAATATGATTATTGGCATGGTTCCACATGATAATTACGATTTATAGATACGCACACAAAAATTTTGTTCTTCAAGAATATCAATAGAAAGGTGATTTTGACAAATGCTTTTAAGGTGACTACTTTCGCATGGGCTATGGTTCTTTCCCTCACCCCCTTTTTCATTTCCCTTCTTTCACCATTGGATATGTTGAATAGTTGTTTTGTCTGAACTGAATTCTGTTATCTTTTATTTTAGGTTCTATGATGTGTATTTGTTTGTGTATCATTATTTTGATTGTGATTTTTTTTAATTATACATAGCGTGATCAGGCTTATGTATATTTGAGGTCTAATAAAAAAAAAAACAACACGATGCGATGCTCATTTTTGTCTAAAATTAGGTTATGTATAAGGTAGTGTCACAAGGTTTACAGCGTGAGATATTAATTCACAGATAAGAAGAAAACAAGGTTTAGTTGTACGGGGACTAACAAAATGATTTGTTAGATGACCGTACGATAATTTATAAGACAACAGCTTAAGATGGTAAAATAATTTATGCGATGGAAACAAAATAGTCCACATAAGGTAAAAACATGATGTTAGTTTATTTTGCGATGGTAACATAATTTGTCAATGATAGTAAAATGGTTTATCATGTGATAGTGAAATATTTCATAAAGTTATAATGTTTTAGTAAGTGGCTTGCATGAATAAGTAGAGAGTTGAAATAAGATTGATGAAATTTTTATAACACCATAATTTGATAGATAATTGGGTCCATTGTTTTTCCCACCAAAAGACTACATGGTTTCTTAATAGTACAAATCTTCGATACTAGATAATACATAAATTGTGAAGCAGCATATTTGTCATACCCCCAGTCAGTGGTGGAAAACCCGGATGTGATGATACGTTCATCGCACAAGTTTACAAGATCTAACTTACAATTTTACCAAGAAAAGAAATTTGGGTTTACATTAATTTTACAAGTTAAGACTTGACAATAAAATAAACAAAACCCATCTTGACCCAATCCCCTTGGGTTTACATCGTTGCTCTTCCAACATCATTCACATACCTTTAATTGACACACCTAAAAATGATACTAAAAAACGTCAACAATAATGTTAGTGAGCTCATAGGATTGACCTTAAACCAAAAAGCTGAATGGTCAAATATCTCATACAGTGGAAATATGCAATATATTGTGATATATGCAAATCACTCAAGACTTAGCTTCTCGCTAATAATGTAAACACGTACTAGCATGTCTTCCCGCTAGGTCGTATCACCTGCCCTAGCATCCCCACTAGTCATGAAAATAACATATACCAATGCTCTTTGAGTCGCAACTCTGATATGTCACTTACGCACCTAAAGGGCCTACCAGCCAGAGCACTATATTAGGGCAGGACTACACTAGACATGGCAATTCCTTGCCAATCACCCTTGCCGTGCCAAACACAGTACACGCAAGTAAAATCACAACCCTTGACATGCCAAACACAGTACATGCAAGTAAAATCACAACCCTTGACATGCCAAACACAGTACATGCAAGTAAAATTACATCACATATATTCACATAGCAATCATAAGCACATAATTGTCCCAAAAACAAAACCGCGTTTTGCATAGTTCAAAAGAAAACAGTTCAAAACACATTTGAGTATCATTTTCCCTTAACGGAAAAACAGTAAAAAAAATGAGGCTACGAGAACTCTCCTCAATAACAATAATGCAACAGCATAAATCTCAAACTTAACGCACAAATAATCTCAACGCAAGCGCACAGCAGTACCCGGCCACGACCTAATCATTTATGACACTTTATTAATGTTTGTACAAAGTTGTCTTATTGTACAAGTATTCGTCTTTACTCACACCAAGATTCTCAATTCCAATACAAAAACCTCTTTCCTTATCACAAAACATTTACTCTTTATCCCAAAACGTTATTCTAACAAAATGTCATCTTTTACAAAATCGTTATCTCTACAAACCGTTATTCTTTTAGAAAAAAGCGTCTATTCTAAACAAACGTTAGCTTTTACCAAAACCGTTATCTCATAACCAACCGTTATTTTAACCCAATACCGTAATCTTATAACAAAACAGTTATATTTTACCAAAACCGTGTATCTCATAAAACAAACGTTATCTCATAACAAAACGTTATCTCCTATTATGGTTAGTTGTGGTAAATTACTCAAACGATAAAAACACTGGGCTAAGTGTGACTCATCAATCATTTATCTAAAACATCGATCACCGTTGAAACGGGAGAAATGATCAAACAATCCAAGAAAATCTAACGAGAAATAAGTGGGAGTTCAAAGATCGAAAATAAACGAATAAACATCTCCGCAATGTTAAAGTATACATATACTTAAATATATTTATAATAATAAAATAATAATATTTTATTTATTTTCGTCTCTTTATCGGCTCAAAGGGGTAATTATAGAACCTTGTCATTTTAACATAACCACACTTGATCGTTAAATTTTGACACTTAAAGTTTATTAAAAGTCACGTTTCGTTCTTTAACCGAATAGACACAAAATAAGTTTTCACAATATTTTCTAAGTGTAGGATTTTTACAAAATTTCGGCATGACCCGTTCGTTTATACAACATTTTCTAAGATTTTAAAAATCTCAATTCCACACTTTTCCTAAATTCTCAAGATTAAATACTTTTCCCAGTTCTCACCAATCTTCCGACTAAACGCCAAATTCTATATCCCAATAATACATTAACAAAACGCATTTCCCTCCATCAACTTTCAATATTGACACGATACATGTTTCACTTTAAAAATCCACTTTAAATGTATTAAACCACTAGTTTTCACTTATTGGGCCTTAAGGCCCAATAAAGATCCAAAACGTTTGTACTAAGTGTTAAAATTCATTTTATTATCTTAAACTCGATGCCAAAATATAAGTTCACAATATAAGTTTGAACACCATTATAAGCTATAAGTCAAAAATATTCCAAAACCAAAATATGCCAAAAATAAGCCGAAACCATATGAACCGAAATCAATTATAAGCCGAAGCCCAATAAGCCAAACCAAAATAGGCCGAACAAATAAGCAAAATAAATAAGCCTAAACTTTTATAAGCCGAACCATAATAATCCAAACCAAAATAGGTCAAACCAAATAAGCAAAATAAAATAAGCCAAAGCTAAGCCCAATATATAAGCCAAAACCAAGCCAATGGGCCAAGCCCATCATATTTTTTTCCTTCTTTTCTTTCTTGTTGGGACGAAAGATCCATAAGCCCAAAAAATCAAATAAGCTCAAACTAATATTATTTTTAAGCATCTTTCAAAATAAGCCCAAAAAGTACTTTGACAATATTAGAAAAATACAACCACAACCAAAATATTTAAACTTTCGACCCTTGTTTCCTTTTGTTTGAGTTTGACGGAAACAAACACCCCTTTTTATACACTTTTCTTTTTCAAGAATTGAGTTTTATGACGGTCAACTTGTACAACTAGTATTAAGACACCATAATAAGCATAGAAGTGCAACTTAAATCAAATTTAGAAAAATTACAACTTTGGCAAGTTCGGTTCGGTTTTGACGCAAGAAGAAGAGACCCAAAAACCTTTTTCTATAACCCGTGTCTATCTAATATCAACCCACTATCGATCTTTTAACCCCGTGTTCTTGGTAATCTTAAAAAAATCAAATGTTTCGTGTCCCTTAGTGTGCTCATCCGAAATACAAAGAGAGAGAAAGAAGAGAGTTATTTTTTGTGTGTTTGATTTCAAAATGAATGCATGAATGATGGTTTGAGGTGGTGGAAAGAATATATGAGTACTTGGTTAAGACAACATTGCTAGAAACTAGCCATCTTTCCCCCTATAGCCTATCTCGTCCGAATTGGGATCTTAGGAGGGGTTCGGGTTCTTCTTTTGTCTGTCGGGATAGCTTTAAAGCTCAAAGTTTTGTTGTTTACCAACGTTACCAAGTTAATTAATTTTTATTGCGTTTAAAATCAATTTTCTATAAATCTAGGTTATTTATACGACACATATCACCTTAATCTGCTACAAAAATTCTATTTAGACGCTGTCGGCCGGGTGAGGACCGAAAACATAATCTTTTGTTTATAACTCAACCGAACCATCCTCACAAGTGTGAAAACATTTTAAATTCCAAAATAAACTTTGTCAAAATCGACTTGCTCAAAATTTACACTTTAACGACCGTTATAGTCTGTTTACCGAATTTCACGAAAATGACTGTTTTTCTGAAAACTTTCAAATCACACACCAACGATTTACGTTTTAAACCAACATTTTCAAAATCCTAAATTTATTAAATAAATAAGCTCATTACGTACTTCCGAATAACTTAAACTTATTCCTAAATAAACTGTCGTGCTGGTACGCGCTGCGTGACGATTTTCAAGGATCACGGGAAAGCTTCCCGAAATTATTTAAAATACCAACCAAATACTCCGAAATGGAAAACGAATCAAAAGTGATTCTCTCCCGAAATTACAATATTTTATGATACTTAACCCTGGACAAGTTATCGGTTATCACAGTCTAACCCCCTTAAAGGAATTTCGCCCCGAAATTCAACTCAAATCATCGAATCACAACATCGCAGGATTATTCCTCCCGACTGATATCACTTTCTTAGATCACTGTAGGGTTTTGTCTTTCAAGCAATTGTTTCTTCTGATTCCGCTAAAGGTACCAGTTTTTCAACTAGTCCCAATTCCTACACTTTCTCATGTTCATCGTACTTGCTCTTTTGGCCAACACTTACTCAAAATCCCCAAGTAAACCTTACTTGGTCAAACACTTCAGGCTCTACCTTTCTAGGAAGACCATTTCATTGTTTAAACCTCATCATTATTTGCCTTAAACTTTTTCTAAATCAATCCTACTCATCGAGTACCTTATCTCACTTCACTTAGATAGGTTCAAGATACCTCTAAGCTTAACAAGAAAAAGTATGATTAGGTTTCAATTGTTCATATAATTCTTCAACTTTCCCGTGAGATTCTCGTCTCTCACCTTCCTATTAGCCTTTCTAACGAAATGGTATAATCGAACAACTATAATATATTTCAAATTTAGGGAATATACCAACTAAATCGTACACTAACCCTCACAAGGAATGGATGTCCGCCCTAACATGAGTGACTAATCGTAACACAACCACACACGGGTAACTGTGCTTACCTGCGCTGATCTTATCTATCCAACTGATGCTAACACAAAAATACTGCTAATTACACAAAAAAGAAAAACATATCAAACAAAATTTCCTCCACTATCATAAAAATGATTTTACACACATCATCTAACGACTAATAAGGTTTAGTCATAACTACCACTACTTGAAAAAAAACTTTTATGACCATAATACCAACACTAACCGACGCTACTCGGTTTAGTGATATGCACAAACTACTAACCAAACCTCATACATTCTACACATCTCCTCTGGGCTCCTACCCTCTCCTTATACTACCAACAATCTTAGCCAAATCCAATCTTGCACGCCTCTCCTTTGCGATCTGTAATCACAACTCTTGGTTCTCCATCTACGTATCACTAATGGCATGCCACAGAGCTACTCTTTATGCATCCGTCTGACCTGCCCACGACTCCAGGGCTACTACTAGTCTCCAAATCGCTCCAAAAGTCACTACAATCCTATCCTGCTCATGCTCTAGGCTCTTAAGTCGATATCTCTGGGAAAAGATCTCATCCTTGACTGTCCCTGACCTAGTAAACAACTCCCCTATATCCTTATTATACCTCTCAAATAAAGCAGGCGAAAGATCCCCTAATCGTATCATATGATCATGAATCAACCCTCCCTACATCTCAACCTGGGCTCCCAACTCAGTCAAAAATCCCTCAGTCACAGCCGTAGCGGGTGAAGCTACAAGCGACGAAACGTTCAGTGGTATCATGGGTGATGAAATAGACGAAGGAACGATAGAAGGTGCTAGAGAAATAGGAAGTGAACCAGACGACCACTCAGGAGATAGTGGTGTCTGAACGGGTGGTGTTGGTGGTGGGTAAGCAGGAACATCTATGTAAGCCCTACCATCCTCTAGGTCTATCCATGTAGTGAGTGTGGACTGCCTAAGTGCCGACACTCTCTCTGGTCTTTCAGGTTCTGGTAAAAATCCATAACCTTGACCCACCTTGAATACAATGGGCATCTGGCCCTCCCTCGATGCTATCTCCGGCGTCTCAACACCCCATAACCTAATCCTAGAGGCTCACCTACGGCTGTCTCCATAACCAAGGCTGCCCACTGCTGACCCTCAGGTACAGCCTCATCCCCTCCTAAACCAAGACTCTCAACTCTTATACCAGGACCCTTATCCCCCGCAGCAAGACCCTCGTCCACTGCAGCAGGATCCTCGTCCTCTGCAGTAGGACCCCCGTCCTCTGCGTCCTCGCTCTCACTATCGGAATCTGAACTCTCCTCTACCTCCTCGTCCTCATCCTCCTCGTCCTCCTCATCATCATCCTCTACTAACTCATATGTACCCTGAGAACGCTTCCATGAAGGAAGGCCTGGTGGTGATGATGTTGGTGAAATCTCGTAAGAGGAATTAGACATAGCTGCCACCTCTGCTATACTGGCAGAGAGGCTAAGTGACATCGTCGGCGAAACACGCACGGCTATACATGCGGTCCTACGGAGAAATAGAACCAAGGTGGGTGAAGTATGGGTAAGTGGGTGATCTGGTGAAAGTGGTACGGTGAAATCCGATGACGTGGATCTTGCACCGGACGTGTCAGAATCCTCTGACTCCTCAGCATGACATGTGGGTGGTGTACTATCAGGTAGTGAAGTGGGTGATGCTACAGTGTGGGGTGACTCAGGTGTCTCAGTCTCAACAGGGTCCTCAAAAGGTTCGAACTCAGTGTTCGTCTCAACCAAACAAGCATGCCTAATAGCCTCGTAGGATCATACAGGAGACTGGATAGGGCACTTGGGGGCTCTGAGCTCCATCAGCCTGGGTGGAAATCTCTAGGTCAACAAACACTAGGGTGACATCCTGTGATAACACGATAAGAAGGGTATAAATATTTCATAAAATATCATTATCCAAATTAACAACATCATTATGCTTACATATACAAATCATCATAGCATTCGAAATTAGACGTTCGTAAACCGTAGTATAACATCTTTATATATATATATATATTTATAATATTATATATTTAATATAGTAATATAATCATTTATGTATATATATATATAGTATATATATGTATATGTGTTTTTTATATATTTTATTTATATATATATATATATTATTATTATATATACTATATATATATATTATATATATATCGGGTAATATATATATATATATGTGATTATATATTTATATATTATGTGTATATATATATATATATATATGTTTTGTATATATATATATATATGTTATATATATATATGTACTATATATATTTATATAAATTACATATATATATATATAACATACATTATATATATATATTATATCTTATTTATATACACACACACACACATTATTATATATATATATATATTTATAATATATATATATATATATATATATATTATATTATATAGGGATGGAATCCGAACATCAAATAACAACGACCATGGGTTCCGAAAAAACCGAACAGGCACTTCTGGTCATCACATAGAGCACATAATCCACAAAAAGCATACCTTTAATTCATATCGCTACCCGCGACATTTCCACTAACACGCACTACACTAAGGCAAGCATGGTCAATCATCAATCAATCAATCAATCATCGCTACCCGTGACAATTTTACTTACACTCTCAAGGCATCGCGCACTACTACTACTAAGGCAGCATGGCAATCCTAAAAATCAACATGATCTCAATCTCAACACTCGCAAGTGTTTTCATTACTTTACATCCTATCATTTTCAGGTGGTCACATTACTCACACATCCCTTCCCTCCTCATAACATAACTTTAGAAAACTAACCCCATCATTTCATAGTCCTTCATGAATTAAGCATAGTTGATCAGGCTATGCGTAATTTAGTAAAAATACCATGAACTGCTCAGGCTATTTGACTTCCGCCATGTTCGAGGTTTTACTAAAAACAGACTTCACTTTTTGGTTATAGTTGCGCTTTTTATTTTATTTTATAAAAACCGGCATTCTCTATAACCTTGGCTCTGATACCAATCTGTCACACCCCGTCAGTGGCGGAAACACGGGATGCGACGATACCGTTCATCGCACAAGATACAAGATCATACACTTTACAATTTACAATAATGAAACTTGGGTTTACATAAATCTTACAAGTTAAGACTTGACAAAATTAAATAATCAAAACCCATCTCGACCTAGTTCCCTTGGATTACATCTTTGCTCTTCCAATACCATTTATATACCTTTGATTTGACAAACCTGAAAATGATACTCGAAAAAGTCAACAATAATGTTAGTGAGCTCGTAGGTTTGACCTTAAACTCAAAAGCTGTGCCAATATCTCAAAACAGTGGACAATAGTGTTATATGAAAGTGAATATATATGCAAACAATCCCTGACATAGCATTCCCGCTAGTCAATCACTATATTTCACTTACGCACCTAAAGGGCCTACCAGCTAGAGCACTAAATTAGGGCAGGACCACATACAAACTTGGGTAGGTGTACCCATCCGCTCTAATAATCACACAAAAACTGGGTAGGCGTACCCATCCGATTCAATAATCACACAAATACTGGGTAGGCGTACCCATCCGATCCAAACAATCATGCATCACATAATATTCACATAGCAGTCATAAGCACATATCTTGTCCCAAAACAAAACCACATTTCGCACAGATTAATTCAAAAACATTTCAAAACACATTTGAGTATCATTTTTCCCCAACGGAAAAGACAGTAAAAATGGGGCTACAAGAACTCACCTCAATAGCAAAATGCAAACAACACAAATCTCAATCTCAAATCACAAATAATCTCAACGCAAGCGCACAGCAGTACCCGACCACGACCTAGACATTTATGACACTTAATTAATGTTTGTACATAGTTATCTTATTGTACAAGTATTCGTCTCTATACACACCCAAAATTCTCAATACCGTTACAAAAACCCCTTTTTCTTATCATCAAACCTTTACTTTTTATCTCAAAACCATTATCTTATAACGAACCCGTTATCTTTTACCAGTTATCTCATTACGAAACCGTTACCAAAACCGTTATCTTTACCAAAATCGTTATCTCATATTATGGTTGTGTGGTAATTACGCAAAATAACTCAACACTTGGGCTAAGTGTGACATAAATACAATTCACTCAAGACACCTTCAATCGTTAAATCGAAACAGCCGACCAAATACTCCGCGGAAATCTGACGAAAAAGAAATGAGCAAAACTCGAGAGCCGAAAATAAATAAATCCATATTTTCGTAATCGGTACGATATATATTTATTTAAATATATATAAGTATTTAATAATTTAAATAAAATAATAATATTTTATTATTATTTTTGTCTTATTATCGGGCTAATGGGGTAATTACAATGTCTCGTTATTTTCATTTGTCCATGTCCAATAGCTTTTACCTCGACACTTAATCTTTCATAAAAATTATCTTTTATTTCTTCAAATCAAATCGACACAACGATTATAAATATTAAATATTTAAGAAAGGTTTCGAGAAAAATATATCTTTCATCTTGCATTAAATTTTGAAGAAAAACAATTCTTTAATATTAAAACCTTGAAAATTTTCCCTTTTAAGCAAGTTTCTAAGTATAAACTTCTTTCGAAAATTCAGCATGACCCGTACGGCTATATAACTTTTTCCAAGGCTGTAAACCTTAATCCCAAACACTTTTCACGAACCCAACATTTTCTGACAAAACACAATATCAATACTTTCAACACGTTTTATCCAACCATAGCAAAATAATTCCATTTCATTCGGCAAGTCTAACAAAACCCCCCTTAGTCCAAGCCAAAGCCATTAGTCCATTTACAAGTCCACTAATCCATTTACTTGTTATTGGGCCTTATGGCCCATTAAGGTCTTAAGTAATTAGCCCGATAGCAAAACTTAGTTCATAACTCTTTACATAAGTCTAAAAATATAAACCAAAACCCAATGGACCTTAAGCCCATTAAGCCGAACCAAACATAAGTCAAAATCACATATATCCGTGGCTCATTAATCCGAAACAATAAGCTATAAGCTCATAATATTATATATATATAAGCCGAAAACCAAATAAGCTATAAGCTTATAATATAATTCGAAAAACAAATAAGCCATAAGCTTATAATATAAGCCGAAAACAAAAGCTCAAAAATAAGCCAAGTCCAATAAGCAAAAACCCAAAACCAAGTGGGCCGAGCCCACTTTTGTGTCGGACCAACAACCAAACGGACCCTTATTGGGCCGAACCCAAAACCACGCAAGATAAGGTGCCCGTGCTACAGGTGCAGCACCAGGTACTAGATCGATGTGAAATTCCACTTGTCTGGTATGTGGAAGACCTGGCAAGTCCTCGGGAAATACTTCGTGAAAATTTTTGACGATCGGTACATCTTGCAGTTGCTTCTTCTTTGACTTGTCTTCAATCTCCTTGATGGTAATATATGCCAAAAAGACGTGACATCCTTTTAGCAGATACTTCTGGGTCTTGGTGCACGAGATGATGTTTAATCGAGTCCCGCGTTTATTTCTACTTCCGTCTCCATGAAAAATTAAGATTTCGCTCCTCCCAAGGGAATACGAACGATCTTCTTAGCACAGTCAATAACGGCTTGGTATTTCGTCAACCAGTCCATGCCAATTATGACGTCATAAGTACCCATTTCTACAGGCATTAGGTCGACGTGAAACGGATGGTTCAGAAAATTTAACGTACAACCCAGTAATACCGTATTTACCCAAATTATTCTACCATAAGCTATTTCAACGTTATAACCATGATCTAATGTAGTGGGGGCTATATTAATCAAGGTACTAAATTGAGTAGACACAAAACTTCTATCAGCACCAGTATCAAACAAAATGGAAGCACAACGGTTATTTAGGAGAAACGTACCCGTCACAACATTGTTGTCTGGGTTTTGCCCTGCAACTCCCACTGCATAAGCCCTGGCTACACCGTTAATAACTTATTCGTTTTAATCCCGATTTTAGTGATTCCTTCGAGTACGTCTTTGTTATTAAAAGATGTATTATATTTTATAAAGTTAATCCCGCTGATGAATAGTACTTTTTACTGTTCATAGTTGTTAGCCGTGTATTTATTAAAGTGATGGTCATTAAATATTCCCGAGCCTTGTATAAGTAAAACGTAGTTTACGGGA
>BQNB010079204.1:0-28751 GCA_026074375.1 Tanacetum coccineum
ACGTTAACTAAATAAAGACCGAAGCTCCATCGTAGAGTGACCGAGCTTCCTTGTTCGACTCAATAAATTGAGGCTAATAGTGTTCGTTTAACAAAATTAAAAAGGGACTCAAACATGTGTTTTGTTATCATGTATACAATTCTTTCATAATGCTGCCTAAATATTGCTAGTACTAATTTAAGACTGCTCGCAATAAAGAGGGAGGGATGCATACCACAACGGTGAGCATCGGTTCGGAACCTACTTGAATCGACAAAAACCGAAATCGAATCGAAGCCGAATCAGGGTAAAATGTCAAACTGAGAACTGAACCGAGTGTAAACTATAAAAACCGAAACCGAACCGAACCGAACCGAACAGACCAACCCGAAATAAATATAGAAAACCGAAAACTAAACCGAATAAGGTCGGTTCGGTTCGGCCCAGTTTCGGTCAGGTTTGTTGGGTCGGTTTTCGGTTCAATATGCTCATGGTCTCCGGCGACGCGTCTCACAAGGAAGAATTGAAGATGTTGGTCGGCCAAATGACATACTTGTGTTTTTTATTTATGTGTAAAAAAGTAAAGTAACTCCCGATATCATCTTTCATGGGTTATGGGTTTCAATATCGTATTCCATGGTGTATGGGGTGGTTGAGACATTGTAACAACACTATCCCTGTGTACCACATAGAGGGTCTGCTTCCGGTTCTACCAAATGTAGAAAATGACTTCCGACCTTGAAAGGAGTAAGGATCGAACCCTTCACCTCTGTCTCCAGAGACAAAAGTGTTAACCACTTGATCTAAGCATTAATTTTTAGTGTTTTTTATTTGTGTGTGGGGGTTTTTATTAAAAATGTATTTGTGTGAGGTATGTTTTCTAGTAATGTCGGTCTCCTTGTTACACTAAATTGATCACAAAATAGTATTGGAGAAAGAAAACTGATGCGACGGTGAAAAATATCGATCGCTTAAACTTGGGGTAGTCTAAACTACATTTAAGGAACAAAGGTCATTACAATAACAAACTAAATCTCACCAGAGCATGATAAAAAGAACGAACAAAGGTCATTTCATCCACTAAATGCACTAAGGTATTCTTAAAACACATGTAAAGCATTTCAACACGTTACAATTATTACACCTACTTAATTTTAAGCAATTACATTTATTAAGCAAAGTGTACAACTGTTGGGATTAAAAGCTTTCTTAATGCTGCTAGTATTACTGCTGCTCTTATTGATGTTAATGTTGCTCAGTCAGTTAGTGCTGTTGGAGAATTTTAATGAAAATTATTCTAAGTGTTTAAGACTGCTGGTGAAGTTACAACTGCCAGTACAAAGTTATTACTGCTAGAGGAAGTTACTACTGCTAGTGGAAGTTAAGACTGCTTAGAGACTTAAAAGAAAAACTGCTAAGTAGTTACTACTGCTAATACAAAAGTTACTACTGTTAGTATAAAGTTAATGCTGTTGAAGGAGTTAATGCTGCTAGTGAAGAAGTTAGTACTTCTGAGTTAGTTAGTACTGCTTATGTGATTTGTATGAGATATTTTGGTAAAAGATATGTATAACTTATTTGTTTAAAAGATTTGATATACTTAGGAAAGTATTATAAGCCGTTTATGACTCCTTGTGTATAAAAAGAGATCATAGGGCATATAGTTTTATGCATTAGTACCAAAACCATCTTAGTCGTATAGTTCATAGCTTCAAGGTCTTTGTAACCCTAATACTTTGAGAGTATTCGTATTATTTGCTTAATAATATTGGAGCTTTTATTGTTTGTTGAATTATATGTTCTTAGTGTTACTGTTTCATTAAGAATTCTTCTTAATATTAAAGATTATATTCCGCATAATCTTTAATACACTAAAACACAGTTTCTACTATAGTTGTGTTAGATTTATCTAATATAACTAAACCTTATACAAGCTAAGGAATTCGATCTATTGAAGTGGGATCAACAAGTGGTATCAGAGCTTATTGAGAAGCCGCGATCTAGAAGAATCTGTTTGTGTACACAAGATCTTGCTAAGAAGATATAGATCAAGATTCTGCACACATGGTGGTTGCATCCAAAGTTCCTATGCTCAAACCTGGTGAGTATGAGATCTGGAGGATAAGGATTGAACAATACATCCAGATGATAGACTATGCACTGTGGGAAGTCATAGAGAATGGTGCAACCTTGCCAAAAACAGCAATTGTGGAAGGTGTTGAGCAAGTGAAGCCTATTACATCTGCTGAAGATAAGGCTCAAAGAAGATTAGAGGTGAAAGCTAGAAGTACTTTAATGATGGGCATTCCCAGTGAACATCAGTTAAAGTTTAACTCTATAAAGGACGCTAAGAAGTTGTTGGAAGCTATAGAAAAGAGATTTGATGGGAATGAAGCTACAAAGAAGACTCAAAGGAATCTCTTAAAGCAGCAATATAAAAACTTCACTGCTCCAAGCTCAGAGATGCTTGATCAAACTTTTGATAGGCTTCAAAAGCTTGTGAGTCAGTTGGAGCTTTTGGGTGAAAAGCTTCCACAAGAAGATGTCAATCAAAAGTTATTACTGTTTACTCTACAAATATTGATAACTTGAGTGATGCTGTTATTTGTTTATTCTTTGCTAGTCAACCAAATAATCCTCAACTTGTGAATGAGGACTTGCAACAAATCCATCCAGATGACATAGAAGATATGGATTTGAGATGGCAAATGGCCATGTTGACTGTGAGGGCTATAAGATTTTTAAAGAATACAGGAAGGAAGCTTACTGTTAATGGCAATGAGACTATTAGTTTTGATAAGTTCAAATTGGAGTGCTACAACTGCTACAAAAGGGGATATTTTGCTAGGGAGTGCAAAGCTCCAAGGAATCAAGACTACAAGAACAAGGAAAGCTCAAGAAGGAATGTGCCTGTGGAAACATCTACTTTCACATCTTTGGTGTCATGTGATGGTCTTGGTGGTTGCCATGTTGACTATGAGGGCTAGAAGGTTTTTGAAGAATACAGGAAGGAAGCTTTTGTTCAATGGCATGGACTATGGTTTGATAAGTCCTAAGTGGACGTGCTACAACTGCCGTAAGAGGGGACGTTTTGTTAGGGAGTGTAGAGCTCTAAGAAATCAATATAACAAGAACAAGGAAAGCTCAAGAAGGAGTGTACATGTGGAAATATCTACTTCTATAGCTTTGGTGTCGTGTTATGGTCTTGGTGGATATGACTGGAGTGATCAGGCAGAGGAAGGGCCTAATTATGCACTCATGGCTTTCTCATCTTCAAGTTCTAACTCAGAGGTATCTAATGATTCTATTTGTTTAAAAACTTATCTGAAAACTGTTGAACTTCTTAAATCTCAAAATGATCAACTATTAAAAGATTTAAAGAAATCTAAGTTAATGGTTTTAGGTTATAAGACATGTTTAGAGTCAGTGGAAGAAAAACTTGAAGTTTATAAAGCCAATGAGTCTATTTATTTACAAAATATTAAGGGCTTAAAATTTGAAATTCATATAGGAGAAATAATTATTAGAAGAGATGAGGAAAGAAATGCTTAAAATAGTTCAAAAAAAAAGATGGAATTCAATTAATGTAAGATAAATTTGAACATGGCATCTAAAAGTTTTTAAACAAGCTTCTAGAGTGGTCAGATAGTTGACAATTGAAGAAAGGTTTGGGTATGAAAATTATATGCAGTTCTACCTCCCTAACAACAGGAAATTTCCATGCCCCAACACCATTGATGTATTTTACTGGTTTAGATGAGTTTGTTAATGAGCCTGTAGTTGAGAACTGTAAAACTATGTCTAGTGAAAAAGAGCTTAAGATAGTTAGGAAATGTGATGATGCCTCAATTATTGAAGAATGGGTATAAGATGATGAGGAAGAGAATGTGTCTCAGAATAAAACTAGACAAGAAAATAGTTATGGCCTTAGTATTGTAAGAAAGACGTTTGTAAATCTAAACAACAGATAAAACTTTAGGAAAAATGGTTAACATGTTGAGCAAAAAACATAGGCAAAACACTCACAGTCTAAGAGGCAATCAAAGAAATTGGAACAATATGATGTCTCAAAAACTTGGAAGCAATTTTGAGATGTATAATAATGCTTGTTATGTGTGTGGATGCTTTGATCATTTGTAGGTTGATTGCAATTACCATCAAAAACAGTTTCAAAATCAAAGGATGGTAAAACCTGTTTGGCAACAATGCTCTAAGGGTGAATCGTCAAACTTTGCTAAAAGACTCACCCTGTGCTAAAAAGAACATGGTTCTAAGAGCAGTACTAATGAAGTCTGGCTTAGTATCAATTAATACTGCTAGACAAAATATTTCTAAAATAGCAATATTGGTTAATATTGCTAGACAAGTTAATACTGCTCACTTAAAAACAACAGTGAATGATGCTAGACCAATGTCATATCTTTCTAAAATAGCACATTCAACTGTTAAGAGGCCCATTCATAAGAACACATCATTTAAAAATTGTAATATTAATCAATGGGTTAATACTGTTAGGGGTAAGATTTTTAATATCGCTAGGCCAAAAACAGTAGTAAGTGTTAAGAGAAATATTTTTAATGTTGTTAAGGCCTCAGCTTGTTGGGTTTGAAAACCAAAGCATAAATTTTTAGACCATGTTTCTAACACAAAGTGCGATCAATCAACCTAAATAAAGTTTGATTATATTGTTGCACAGGCAGATCAAGTCAGTGATGGCTTGGGTCCCAAAAGAAACTGATTTTCTTATCTAATGTGCAGGGCAATCCACAAATGGATTTACAGGATCAAGGAAGTGATGATGAGTGGATGCTAAGGCACATGATTGGGACATGTCCTATCTTAAAAAACTATGAAGGAGATGATGGAGATGATATGTTGCTTTTTGATGGGAACCCAAAGGATGGAAAAATCTAAGGAAAAATGGTACCATTAAAACTGGGTTAATCTAGATTTTGAAAATGTGTATTTGTTAAGCGTTAAAGTTTAATCTTTTTTTGTCTCACATGTATGATTAAAAAGAATAGTGTTCTTTTTAAGACTGAATGTATTGTTTATCTCCAAACTTTAAGTTAATTGATGAAAGTTAAGTTTTACTTAGATTTCCTAGAAAGAACAATATGTATAGTGTTGATTTAAAGAACATAGTCCTAAAGGAGGTTTAACTTGCCTTTTTGGCAAAAGCACATTGAAGAATCTAAACTCTGGCATAGAAGGCTTAGGCCACTTTATATTTTAAAAACCATGAATAAATTCGTTAAGGGAAAAATGTATGAGGTTTACCTTCAAAATTTGAAAATGATCAAACGGTGTGTTGCTAGTCAAAAGGGAATGCAGCATAGTAGAGCTTCTTGTAATTCCAAACATTAGACTCAATCAATCTTCCTTTTTTGCATTTGTTGCATATGGATTAGTTAGGTCCAACATTTTGTAAATAGCCTTAGAGAAAATGTATTGCCTAGTTGGTCAATAGACGATATACTGTAGGTTTACATGGGTTTTCTTTTTAGCTACTAAGGATGGAGAATAGTGGCATTCTAAGTCCTTTATAAACTGGATGAAATCAGTTAGATCACTAAGGTTATGGTGATTAGATTGATAATGGAACTGGGTTTCAAATAACAGAGAAAATGAATAAGTTTTGTGGAGTTGAAGAGGTATTTTTAAGACAAGTTTAGTATAAGCTAGAACTCATCAAACATAATGGAGTTGCTGATGAGGAAGAATAGGACACTAATGAGGTGATAGGGACCTATGCTAGCTGATTCTAAGTTGCCAGCTACTTTTTGTGTAGAATAGTTAATACTGCTTGCTATGTGCAAAATAGAGTGTTAGTAGTTAAGCCTCATAACAAGACCCCATATGAACTTTTTCATGGTAGAACACAGATTACCGACATTCAAGTTTTATGAGACAATATTGGGTTGCCCTGTTACCATTCTCAATACCATAAACCACTTAGGCAAATTTGATGGTAAGGCTGATGAAGGTTTCTTATTGGAAACTCTTTGACTAGTAAAGCCTTTAGAGTATTCAATAGTAGAACAAGGATAGTGGAAGAAAACTTGCATATTAGGTTTAGTGAGAGTACACCTAATGTTGTAGGTAGTGGACCAGATTGGCTATTTGATATGATGCACTAACAAGAATAATGAATTATGAGCCAATTGTTGCAGGTACACAGTTTAATGGTTTTGCAGGTACAAAAGCAAGTGATAATGCAGGTCAATATACCATTATGGACTGCTGATCCACCATATTTCCAAGATCCAAAGAGTTCTATGATGATGGATCTAAACCTTAAGTGATTGATGGAAAAGAGGTTGATGCAGAGCTAAGAAAAGAATTTGAAAGTGAATATTTAATGATCAAGAGAAGGAAGATAATGTTAACATCACTAACTATGTTAATGTTGCTGACATAAATGAGGTTGATGTTGTTGGTGGAAAAACAAGTATTGAACCTCTATTTGATCCAAATATGCCTGTTTTGAAAGATTATAGCATATTTGACTTTTCAAGAGATAATGAAGATGATGGTGTAGAGGCTGACATGAACAATTTAGATACAACAATCCAAGTCAGTCCTATTCCAACTACAATAATTCATAAAGATCATCCTCTTGAACAAGTGTGATTGGTGATTTGGAATAGAACTACCAAAACAAGAAAGATGGTTCAAAGAATTTAGAGGAAACAGGGGTTTGTTTAGTACTATTCAACAAGAACCAAACATAAAGACCTTTAAAACTGCTTGTTTGCTTGCTTCTTATCACATGAAGAGCCTAAAAAGGTAATTTAGCATTGAAAGATCTAAGCTGGATAGAGGCTATGCAGGAAGAGCTTCTACAATTCAAGTTACAAGAAGTTTGGACTTTGGTGGATTTACCAAATGGAAAAAAGGCTATAGGGACTGAATGGGTTTTCAGGAATAAAAAGGTGAATTAAGAGAATTATGTTAAGGAAATACCAGCAAGATTGGTTGCTCAAGGATACCACCAAGAAGAAGGGGTTGACTATGATGAAGCTTTGCCTCTGTTGCAAGAATTGAAGCATTTAGGCTATTTTTAGCTTTTATGCTTCATTTAAAGAATTTTGTTGGTGTATCAAATGATATTAAAAGTACTTTTCTCTATGAGAAGATTGAGAAGGAGGTGTAGTTATGTCAACACAGGATTGAAGATCCAAACTTTTCTGATAGAGTATACAAGGTTGAAAAAGCACTGTATAGACTACATCAAGATCCTAGAGCTTGGTATGAAACCTTGTCAACATATCTGTTGGACAATGGGTTTTAAAGAGGGAACATTGACAAGACCTTATTCATCAGACGAACAATGGTGATTATTTTGCGGCGTCCAAGTTTATGTGGATGCTATTATCTTTGGTTCAATAAAGAAGGAGCTATGCAATGCATTTGAAGTGATTGCTATGAGAAATTTCAGATGAGTTCTATGGGAGAACTTACATTCTTCTTGGGATTACAAGTGAAGCAGAAGAAGGATGGCATATTTATTAGTCAAGATAAATATGTTGATGAAATTTTAAAGAAATTTGGGTTTACAGAAGTCAAGACTGCAAGCACACCAATGGAAACTCAAAAGCCTCTGCTCAAGGATGAAGATGGTGAAGAAGTGGATGTTCATATGTATAGGTCAATGATTGGTTCATTGATGTATCTTACATCTTCAAGACCTGACATCATGTTTGCAGTGTGTGCCTGTGCTAGATACCAAGTCAATCCAAAGGTTTCACATCTTTATGCTGTGAAAAGGATTTTTAGGTACTTAAAAGGTCAACAAAAATTTGGGCCTTTAGTATCCAAAAGATTCTCCTTTTGATTTGGTAGCATACACTGATAGTGATTATGCTGGAGCAAGCTTGGATAGGAAGTCTACAACAGGAGGTTGTCAATTCCTTAGATGTAGATTAATATCATGGCATAGTAAAGAAACCGACATTCGTTGGCAAATTCCCACAACAAAAAACTGAGTATGTGGCTCTTCAAGTTTGCTGTGGACATGTTCTTAGATTAGAATCAACTACTTAATTATGGGTACAATTTTATGCATACCAAGATCTTTATTGACAATAACAGTACTATTTGCATAATTAAAAATCCTGTTTTTCATTAAAAAAAAAAGCATATAGAGATCAGACATCATTTTATTAGAGATTGCAATGAAAAGAAATTGATTCAAATGGTCAAAATCCATACTGACAAGAATGTTGCAGATTTGCTTACAAAAGCTTTTGATGTAAGTAGATTTCAATATTTGATTGTTAGTATTGGAATGCTAAATCTTTAAAGTCTTTTATCTCTTTATGTTTTTGTAGAGTTTTGTATGAATTAGTACTATTATTCATGTCATTAAAAGTTTCTGCTGTTAAGTATAATTAGTACTGCTGGTTATACTTAATACTGCTGAGTTTCTACTATTAGTTATACTTAATACTGTTAGGTATAATTAATACTGTGATAATTGTAAAAATTGCTATGGCTTGTGTTTTCTTGGTTTTTGGACTAACATTTTGCAGGAAAAGCAAAGAAAAGTGTTAAATTGATGATGGAAAAGCTGTTTAGAATGGAATTGGAGTTAATGCTGGTGACTCAAAGTTAATGCTGCTAGGCATAACTTACTACTGATGGGTTACTACTGCTGGGTGAAAGTTAATGTTGTTGAGGGTATTTTCATAAATACTTTGATTAAGGGTTTCAATCGATCCTTTAATCATTTTTACTCTTTCAAATACTCTCTTAAACTACAAACCTAACTTAATTTTATCCATCCATTCAAAAAACCCAACATAAATGATAACTCTAAAGTTTCTTGATACTCATAATATGGTCGCATTTTTGTCTAAACCCATAGAAAGTGATGGGTTTGAACAAATTATGGATTTTTTGAATGCACACCCTATAAGGTATGCACTAACGATCAATCCTAATATATATTTCTTGCATTGAATAGTTCTGGTCTACTGTCAAGGCCAAAAATATCAATGAGGAAAGACAATTGCATGCCCTAGTAGATGGCAAGAAGATCATCATCACTGAATCATCTGTTAGAAGAGATCTTCATCTTCTCTCTCAGATGAGGAAGGTATTTATTGTTTACCAAATTCTACCATTTTTGAACAACTTACACCGATGGGGTATGAGAAAATTTTACAAAAACTCACCTTATATAAACCATTCTTTTCCCCATAATGGAAATTTCTAATCCATATTATTTTACAGTGTCTAAGTCCAAAGACTACTGCTTGGAATGAATTTAGTAGTACTATGGCATCTGCCATTATCTGTTTAGCTACAAATCAAAATTTTAACTTTTCAAAATTCATTTTTGAAAGTATGATTAGAAACTTGGATAATGTGTCTGGCAAATTTTTGATGTATCTAAGGTTTGTACAAGTATTTTTGCATCAGCAACTTGATGGAATGCCAACTCATAAGAGAATTTACATTGCACCCTCTCACACTAAAAAGATATTTAGAAATATAAGAAGGGTAGGCAAAGGTTTTTCTGGTAGAGTAACACCTTTATTTCAAACAAATGGTTGGTACAAAAAAATCACAATGGGTAAAGGTTCAGCAATTCTAACTGATCCCTAACACATACCCACCATTATTCAACCTATCACTCAAGCTTAAAAGACACAAATACTAGGAGCCTAAAAGAAAGGACACTCAGGTTACCTTCAGCTAGTGATCTCTATGGAAAATGTTGCAGATATGGCTTGTCCATAAGGAGTTGGGGTGAAGTTTTGGTGAAGGGCTGTCACTATGCTTATAGACATAGAAGTAGAGATAGGACAGTGGTAACATCAATAAAACCGAATCTAAGGAATAAACTCTAATGGAATCTAGTTCTTAGGGAACTACTACAGGTGGTGGTTCCTAGGTGCCCAAAAAACATAAGGTGATATACTACTCGAACTAGGTTTGAGAGTGTATCTAAACATTTCAATGATTCACTGCTCGCAAGAGGTAACATACTTCAAAGTGACAAGGATAGACTTAAACTTGATGAATTGATGACACTATGTACCAATTTACAAAATAGAGTTCTTGATTTGGAGAAGACAAAGACCACTCAACATAATGAGATTGCTAGTTTGAAAAGAAGGGTCAAGAAGCTTGAAAAGAAAAATAAGCCAAGAGCTCATAAGTGAAAAGATTATAACATAAGTTGGTTTGACATCTAGGTAGACTTCCTCATGGTGATGAGAAGTTTTGGTGAGGATGCATCCAAACAGGGAAGGATTGATGCTATTGATGCAAATGAAGAAATTACCCTAGTTAGTGCTCAAAATGTAGATGAAGAGATGTTTGATGTGAATGTTTTAGATGGTGAGGAGGTGTTTGTTGCAGAACAAGAAGTTGCTGCTAATAAGGAAAATGATGAAGTTAATGTTGTTAAAGAAGTAGTTGAAGTTATTAGTGTTGCTGGTAATGTAGTTAGTACTGCTGGTAATGTAGTTAGTACTGCTGGTGATGCAACAACTGTTAGTGCTGGTACAACAACTACTAATGATGATAGTGATATTACTTTGGCTCAAGCACCTATAGAAATGAAGAGTACAAAACCCAAGGTAAAAGGGGTTGTTATACAAGAGCTGGGTGAATCTACAACAATAATATCTTCACAACTATCTTCATAACAATCACAGGACAATGGTAAAGGAATATTGATAGAACTTGAGAAGCCTATGAAGAAGAAAGATCAAATCAGGCGTGATGAAGAAACTGCTTTAAAGTTACAAGCTAAATTTGATGAAGAAGAAAGACTTGCAAGAGAGAAAGCTAAAAAAGAAAAAGAAGCCAATATTGCCTTGATTGAAACATGGGTGATCATACAGCAATGATTGGATGCTGATTATCAATTGGCTGGAAAGATTGCAAGCACAAGAACAAGAAGAGTTGTCTGTTGAAGAAAAGGCTACATTATTTCAGCAACTCTTAGAGAAAAGAAGAAAGCATTTTGCAGCTAAAAGAGCAAAAGAGAAAAGAAACAAAGCACCAACAAAAGCTCAACAGAGAAAGATAATGTGTACTTACCTAAAAACATGGAAGCGATAAAGCTCCAAGATTGAAGTTGAAAGAGGTTTGATTCCATCCAAGAATGTTTAATCTCTTGTGCCATTGATCTTGTGCTTAATCCATGGAATGATCTAGGGATCCTACAATGAGTATAACTTCCAAGAGTGTTTTAATGCATTGACAGATAAACTTGATTGGAATAATCTAGAAGGAGATCGTTACCCTTTTGACTTGTCCAAACCTCTCCCACTGCCAAGTCAACCAGGTCGTCCAACCGTTGTTGCTGAATACTTCTTCAACAACGAGTTGGAAATTCTAAAATCATCAAATCCAACGAAGACCTACACTACCTCAATAACGAATACAAAAGCAGCTCGGTATGAGATATTTGGAATTGAAGACATAGTACCTACGCTTTGGAGTCCTTTTAAATTTTGGAATGACAAAGACGCATTGAAAGAATCAAGCATTGGGGTGACAGACGTTAACTTTGGTACAGATCTCAGAATAACAAATTATCCAAGCATAATGTCTACTATACTCAGAAGTTTCTTGATGTTAAAAGTGTGAAGGTAGAGAAACTGCATGGATATGTTCACTTGGATGAGATTGTTGTGAAAAGAGTTGATCGACAGCTATACACGTTTAAAGAAAGTGACTATGTTAATCTACACTTGAACGATATTGAAGACATGTTTCTTCTTTCCGTTCAACACAAGTTATTCAACCTCAACGAAAGTGATATTGTTGACCTTATTGTGGCCTTTCGGATGTTCACAAGAAGTCTCATCGTCAAATGTCGAGTCGAGGATTTACAGCTTGGCGTAGAGAGTTACCAGAAGAAACTGAACATCACTGCACCTCAAAAGACCTTTCCTAAAATATAATTTAAAGAACTCTATGCTCCATCATACAATCCACCAGGGGAAATCTATGAAGATCTGAACAAACAAAAAAGAGTTATGCGGGCTGATGAGCTATACAAGTTCTCAGATGGACACTCAAGAAAGTTCGGGATGAGCTTCATCATAGAGTACTCGATTTTCGTTTAGGATACAACGATGAGATGCCAAGGAGAAAGTGGACGGATGTAGACAAAAGGAGATCACAGCTTATGGTCGAGCTCATTGACAAGCAGATGCGTGAAACAAGGATCTTTCGGAATCTTGAAAGATTGGTTGGTGTTCGGGAACTCAAGATGGACTAAAAAATGATGACGCGTACCGTGTGATCGTCAGGTCCAATCTCAAAATCTTATCTTGTGAATAATGTAAATATGCAGTATTAGACTTATAATAATAGGCAAATATAAATAGTGTTCGAGTACGAATTTTTCTAGAATTTTTCAATAAATTCAAAATTTATAAAATTAATGTACTCAACACTATCTATATATAATACCCTCATAAATTGAGGGGGAACATTAAAATGTTAATAATTCGGCTTGTTAAATAATTAGAACATTTTTCTCCCTAAAAGCATTATATTTGAATCAATTGATATTCAAAATATCAAAAGATTTGACATTTTTGATAATGGGAGAAAATGTGATTAAAATATATGACTAAAGATGTAATTCTATGGACTCAAGTGCGAGCTTCACCCTTCATGTGCTAAACATTTTCGAGTATCGATGCACATGTTGAGGGAGAGCAATTTCTAAAAAGTAAAACCATCGAGGTACTAAATGTTTTGAATAATATCACAAAGTACCTTGATCGATGTTTTTCAAATGGTTTTAAGGCTGAGAACAATACCAAAGACCAACCATGTTTGTAATTAATTAGAGTTATAAGGTGGTTAAGATTAGGTATTCGTTCTCATGATCCAACCAGAACCGGAGGGATCTACCCAGGGATATTCCATTAGATAGAATAGAAGTCCTTAGGTATGATATAAAAAGGAGCAAAGTGAGAAATGGGAATAATGCAGACTTGGACAGAGCTAACACTGGAATAAACCCAACAAGGTGTTAGTGATGAAGTCTAGGTAAGCATTGAAGGGGTTGAAGAATGAAAAATAAAAGTTAAGATAAAGGGTGAAAATAAAGAAGCCCTCCTTACACTTAGGCAAAAACCGGGTCAATACATAAATTGTCAGAAACACTAAGTTGTTGTCTGGTATTGAAGACAGTCGTCATGGATCCAGTGACGCAATGCACAACCCTCCTCAACCACTCAAGGTCGAAAAGACTCTTGTTTCAAAACTCACAAGGATTACACACATTTCTATCAACTTTCTCACACCGAGTTAGTTGGTATTGAAAATGTGGCAATCAGCTCCAGCCTCTGATTACTAAAACTAAATATGCACTATTAAGTCTAGAGCCAAAGAGATCATCCATAAATCTCATTAGGACACTAATTCAAAATACACTTGTTGAATCACACACTATGACAACAAGTAATATATTAAGAGTCCTACGCAGTATCCTTGTGATATTGCTAGAACATTAGAGTGATACTAAAGTATTCACAATGACGATGGAAATCCTTCCAAAGCCAACATCAAACAAGCTCTGCGGTAGGTGACTTGTGAGGTCCTATATGGATCAAACTTGTAACACTGGATATCGATTCGGTCTAGCTTATGAATTGACGAATGAATTTTGAAAAAGATAAAAATGTTGGTGTGTTACAAAACCGTTTACATATTAACACATCGACTGATTTTCCTAAATCAATTTTCAATCTTATGTCCATGGAAAGCCTCACAAGGGTATCTAAACATAGGAAAGTTGAACACGAATTGACGACTCAATCGGGAAGATAGTAACTTACCATTCACTCATTCCGTGTTGTCTGCTTTGAGACGTTCGGTTTGAGAGCAAGCTAGGTATGATGAATCTGATACTCACATATTAGAGAAATCAATACTACAAGCTTGAAATCATGTAAAGGAGATTCATCTTTAAAGATTAATCTACCTGATCACAGGTCGGTATTCACAACACCAAAGGTTGATCTAACCAAACACTGTTGAATGACAAAGCCATATTCGACCACAAGCTTTATTGTTGACTGTTTATTTGCATATCAATACTATGGTGATGAAGGATCAGTCCTTATGAGTTGAAGCCAATGCCACATGCTCATACCCGATCGACAGATGTAACAATACTATAAAAGCTCAAGTACATGTTTCAAAAGACTTCCGCTACTCTAATACCACACGTCTTCCTTGAAATGATAAAGTATTGAAGTTAAAGAATTTCAAAAAAGATGAATTTACAAGCTTTCAAGACAAAGAAAAAGGGATGAGCATGTCGGTCCAATAGTCACAAGATCATAAGTTGACAAGATTACAAGATGGCGTAAAAAGATTATGCTTGGTTGATGATCTCAAAAAGCACAAAATCACATACAAGTCAAGTCAAAGATATAAGTCAAAGCCTAAAAGTCTAAAGATTACTACATCAAGATTCACAAGATAAAGATCAAGAAAAACAAGACTACGAGCAAGATTAAAGACATTCATAGAATACTAGGCTTATGTTTTTGTAAATTGGAGTGACCTCCCTTAGGGGGAGATTATTAAAATCGAGAAAAGACTCGGTCACTACCAATATATCATAGAATAGCTCGTAGTGTAATATTTAAAAACTTACTAAGCTAACCGAGTCAACATAAGTAATCCTTATGTTGATTGGCCCCTATGTAAGTATAAATACCCCTCTCCACACCTTGGAGAGGGTTGGTTGTTCATTTGGTTATTTTCATAATACAAGTTTCTTTCTCTCACTAAGTGTTACAACCCTCTTTCTCTTTCTCTCTCTAGACTTTCTTGTATTCATTTGTTGAGTGATTTGATACTTCTACAACAAGATTTGGGATAAAGTGGTACAAAGATTGTTAAACCAATCTATCCAACTAAATGAGACTTTTCTACATCTATCGATGATCCAAATAAACGACATTGATTTGAGACCACGTTTTCTTAACGTAAGAATTTCAACTCATGTGCATAACTTATTTTCATTCGAGTTGTATCTTACTAACGACATGCTAAATGAAAGACAATAGTACTTGAATTTTCTAATAAAAAATTTGAAAGTTGTTTAAATTTCTAGTTCAAAGTTACTTGAAAGAGTAACGATAAAATTAATGTCGCGAAAACCGTTGCTTTGCGCGGGTAACATGCTACTATATTACCTTTAACAAAAATGTTAATTCCTCCTACAAAAATGTCCTACAAATCCTCCTACACACAGGATCTTGACACATGGCGGAACTGACGGTTTGGATTTGGAGAGAGAATAAGTGGAAAAAATAAATATTATATGATTGTGTATGTAGGAGGATAAGTAGGTTGATTTTGTAGGAGGATTTAGCAATGCTCAATACTATATGTCTTGTTAAACGCAGTTAATAAATTATCACTTTGAAACGAATTTAATTAGAGCTTTGAACTAAAGTCACTATCATGATCAAATGATCAACGGGTGAATAACCCATATTTTATCCCTCTTTAATTTATAACCCTACACACATATATATACTCCATAAATCCTATCTCTCTCTTAAACACACCGAAAGAAGAAGTATATTACTAATTAAGAAACTACAGTTTGAATGGCAGGCTTAATGATAGTATCATCATAATAAGAACTCAAATGAGCAGCGATATTTATGAAGCGTGTAGTCCGACTCTTTATGATAGTGTTGTGTGTCTATGTGAAGTTGAACCTGAAAACAATAGGTTTAAATTATTACCGAGTTGCAATCATGGAGTCCAATTCCAGCTTGGGTGCATCGAGTCGTGGTTAAAAGACCATTCCATATGCCCATTGTGTCGGAGCCACGTTCAAAGGCCTGTTCATCTGCGGTTCAACGCCTATATGTATAAGAGAGCTAGGTGTCATAACGTCGTGTGGGGGTTCGGCAACGCCGTTCCCGACGTTATAACACCGAAAGGTGAAAAGGTTCGATGGCGTTGGTCTGGGTGTTAACCCAGCAACGCAGCAACGGGGAGTTTAAAAAAATTAATTCATTTTACCCCCCCCCCCCTTCAACGTTTATAAACGGCTATTTTTCAAATTTTGATTTTTTTTCAATACCTACCTTATATATATTATACTCAAACTCAACCATTTTTCACACACAAAAACACAAACACACTCTACACACAAAAATGAATCCATTTTTTCTAATAAATCAAAATAACGATGATGAAGAAGAACGTCGTCCCACCATTTTCCAAATAGATGAAGAAACCGGCGTTTACTTTTATGAGCAAGCGTACGCGTATCTTGAGCAATTAGTACAAGAAGAAAATCGTCCACGACTTACCCGAAACCCGATATATCGTGACCGAGAGGGAGCCGAAGAACGATTGATGGTCGATTATTTCGATGATCATTGCAGGTATCCCTTATATTATTTTCGAAGAAGATACCGTATGAGCCGAACACTATTTTTAAAATAGTTGACGCCATTACAAATTATACGGCCGATCCTCTTCCCAAGCATTTTGGATTCTTTAAAGTTCGACCCGATGCTACGGGTCGAATGAGTCTTAGTGTTATTATGAAATGCACAGCGATCATACGTCAATTGGCATACGGCACCACGCCCGATGCGTTTGATGAATATTTGCAAATGAGTGAGCATATTGCACGTGATTGTCTATTTTATTTTAATATGTGCATTATTTCTTTGTACATGGCCGAGTATTTAAGAAAGCCAACGTTAAAAAATGTTAAAAACATATATAATAACCATGTTACGCGTCATGGTTTTTTGAAAATGCTTGGAAGCATTGATTGTATGCATTGAGAATGGAAAAATTGTTTAGTTTCATGGCAGAGACAATACGGTAGGGGGATAAAAATACCCTACTATAATGCTTAAAGCTATTGCTTCGCAGGATTTGTGGATTTGGCATGCGTTTTTTGGGGTAGCAGGTGCAAATAACGATATTAATATTTTAGATAATTCTCTGTTATTTGATGATCTTCTTGATGACAAAGCCCCTGTAGCTCCGTATGTGGTAAATGTGTTGGGTTTGAAAAGGGGTATTACTTAGCCGATGGTATCTACCCACAATGGGCGACTTTCGTAAAATCTTTCACGGATGCAAATGACGCAAAACATGCTTACTTTAAAAAGCGTCAAGAAAGTGAACGGAAAGATGTCGAACGTGCTGGTGTTCTCCAGGGACGGTTGGGGGAATAATACAACAACCGGCACGTCATACCATTCGAACACCATTCCGCCCAATCAGAGTATTCTTCATGCATATTGCAAATAACATTGATTCAAGAAGATCAAAAAATGGCGTTGGAATCTGATTTAGTCAAACACGATCAAAAGTTAAGATCAAAAATGTGTTTTTTTTTCTGAGTCATTAAGAGGATGTAAGAAGCAGTTAAAATCAAGAACGTTTATTATATTTTATTATTTTCTCATTAAGAATTAAACTAGATGTTGAGGATGTATCTTAACACTAGTAATGTCTTATAACTTAGTATTTTTTTTCTTCAATTCGTATTTTTTTCTTGTTACGACTTTTTCATTCGTATAGAAACCACTTTAAAAAATTTACGACATATAAAAACAATAGATTACCCCCCCCCCCCCCCCCCCCCCCTCTTCATCTAATGTTGCGCCATACACACGTGGTAGCTGGTAATATTATAAGAGGGAGAGGTACCCTCGTGCCATAGCTCCATGATCGAGCTAACACCCAAAAAAATTTTCGATCCATCGTGCCTCGCGCCGTGGCCAACCACAGCCATCGCCAAAGGTATTTTATATTTATTTAAATTTTAAAAATATATACGTTGGCGACAGGTTGGTTGGCGCCATCGTGTCTCGCACCATGGCCACCAGCCAGCGTCAAAGGTATTTTCTTTTTCGTTTTATTTTTTTTTATTTTATTTTTTGAATTCTATACGTTGGAACGGTAATAGCCGTTTTTTGAATTTAATACCCACTTTTTTAAAAATTTTACCCTTTAAAAGTTCTATAAATACCTCCTTATTTTACCAAAATTTACACACTTCCAATACCATTTCTACTACACAAATATTATTTTTTCATTGCAAAAAAATCACTATGAATCTTTATTTTCAAGATGATGCGGAGCGATACAGGCGTGCTTATGAAGCGTATGAACAATTTCAAGCTATGACAAATCAACAAGCCGAGGGTTCGGGCTCGGGTATTAAGAGGACGCGGACATACATTCCACGTGATCAAGAGAAGGCGGAACAACGCCTACTCGAAGACTATTTTGGCAACGATAACACTCCTCCTAAATATCCGAAAGAGAACTTTAGGCGAAGGTGTCGTATAAGTTCTACACTTTTTGCTAAAATAGTTAATGATATCACTAGTTATGATGCGCAGCCTCTTCCCGAATACTTTTGTTTTTTAGACAACAAATCGATGCTCTCGGTCGTAATAGTATTGGTCCTATTTTAAAAATCACATCCGTCATACGTCAGCTTGCATACGGTACAACACCTGATGCATTTGACGAGTATTTGCAAATTGTTGAACGTTGTTCACGCGAATGTTTGGATAATTTTACAAAATGCATATATATATTTTATACGTTGAAGAGTATTTAAGAAAGCCCTCTTTAGAGGATATTGAAAAAACATATGCTTTACACGAAGAAAAACATGGACTCCCGGGAATGCTCGGGAGTATTGATTGTATGCATTGGGACTGGAAAAATTGCCCAAAGGCTTTACATGGGCAATTTAAAAGAAAGGATCATAAATACCCAACACTTATGTTAGAAGCAGTTGCGGATCAAAGATTGTAGATCTGGCATGCATATTTTGGGGTTCCAGGGTCAAATAATGACCTTAATGTGTTATACGGTTCTCCTTTATTTGATGATGTTCTTGCCGATACGGCTCCGGAAGCTCCATTTGTAGTGAACGGAAGAACATACAAGCAAGGATACTATTTAGCTGATGGTATTTATCCAACATGGTCTACGTTTGTCAAGACATTTTCTATTGCAAGGGATGAAAAAACCTTGAAGTTTAAAAGAGTTCAAGAAAGCGCAAGAAAAGATATTGAACGAGCTTTCGGAGTTCTACAAGGTCGTTGGGGAATTATACGACAACCGGCACGTGCTCTACAAATAAACACGTTAAAAAGAATCATGTATTGTTGTATAATATTGCATAACATGATATTGCAATCGGAAAAATTCGAATTATCGAATTTTAAAGATATGTTCGTTAATCCAGAGACGAACATGCAACGAACTTGGATCGAACGATGTGATTTACATGTCAGGAGAAGCAAAGAACTTCGAGATAGTCTAGTGCATAATGAGCTTCGACACGACCTCGTGAATCATCTGTGGAACCTCGATCACTAAATTGTATTTTTATTTTTATGTAATGTTTTTTTTAATTGTAGTGTTGTTTTAAGTTTAATGAAGTTTATTTATGTTAAATAATTGTGTATTTGTTATTTAAAAAAAACCGCTATGGCTTGAGCCTATGAGAGAACCAGTTGAATGTGGTGTCATAGCAATTCTGGTGCCATAGCACTTTTGCTGACGTGGCAGCACTTTTTGATGCTATGGCTTGAGCCATGACACGAGGGTATCCAATGCTCTTAATGGAGATTGTCAGGATTCTTAAACATGTTTATGCAACATGTTGTGATTATTTCATTCTTTCACTGTAAATTAAAGTAGAAATTAACTTATTAATCCGCATTGGACAAACACAAATTCTATGATAATTTTATTATTTGTTTATTTATTGTGTTTGGCCCGGCGTACTTAATTAAAAATAACCGACTTGAAAGCCACTGTAACTTCGTGTGTATAATATATTTTAAGCAGTAATTTACATATTAGTGATCACCACAAACAAATTTATTACCGTCATCTCAACGTCACATTAGTTTTCTCTCGAGACAACGAATTTCGCCACAAACTTTGTGTAATAAGACAACCAAATTCACTATAAAAACGTACATCACTTAAACACAAATATACTCCAAAAAACCAAAATATCATACAAAAGAAAAACAAAAAACACTCCACGACTCGGTCTTCCACAAACCGAGCTCTCCAATTTTTGGTCATCAATGTTTGCTATGTGGGTGAATCCGTGAATGGAATAAGCAAAGACGCGTCCTTAGTTGCCAAGCAAGGACGAAGACGCGTCCTACTTGTATCTATAACGGGTGGTCTTATATATTAACAATTTTTTTATGAAAAAGAAACTATACATGAAAATGACTTTAATTTGATCAAGAAGTTTTATCATATCCACTTTTTACCTTTTTAGAACATATATTGGGTATGCAAGTGAGGTTGGATTAAAGGTGTTTACATGCGTGGTCAAACGTCAAACTTTGAATGATAGAATTCTAAACTTGATCAAGATGCACTTGCTATCAATGTCAACAAATAAAGAATCCATTTTTTGTCATACCCTAATCATAGTTATATATATCATATTTATTATTCTCTCTCAAACAAGAAGAAATAGGTGAAAGCAGTAAATCAAGGTTTACTATGGCAGAACTAGCAATCAAGAAACACAACAAGCTCCAAAATTGCAGCACCCGAAGAAGATGAGGTAAATAAGCTCCAAAATTGCAATTAAGAAACACAACATTAACAATCTACAATTGTGATGTTCACAATCCTAAGAATCTATTATCACTTTCTAAACGACCAGCTGGTTGATCCCAAGTTGCAAGTTTAAGTTAGTTAAGCTATAGAATTGGGACCATTGTAACTAGACAATATGATGGTTAAGGTGCATGTAGCAAGAGATGATATATTTGCAGATTGTAAAAAAAAAAACAAATTCGTACTTGAGTTATTAAGATCTGTATCCCCTTAAATTTGTAGATACTCTTTTAAGTTTGTTAAACGAACGATTTGTCTCTTCCCTATATTTTTGGATACAATGGTTGCAGCATGTAGGAATAACTAAACAATATTTATTTACTGAAATCAAAGCATAAAAATCTTTTTAAATTATTGGAAACGAGTGTGACAAGAAAATCAAGAACCCACGATCACTGCATAATGACTTCATTCATTAAATTATTGGTTATTCCTAGTTGCGGTTTATTATATAATCCCCATATACTTATCGGGGCCGTCGCGTTGATTACAGTGGCCTCGTGCCACTATCATAAAGAGGCCCTTAAATACATACACATAATACATGTGTATCTATAGTGCATGAACTAATTAAACTCGAATATCATATTGTCTATATATATACAATAGAAGTGAATGAAATTTTGTGGCCCTCATCAAATGGCGGCTCTGTACAATCGCACCTACTGCACTCCCGCCCTGATGCTTATACTTAATCATGATTGTTAATTGTAGTTGGTTTAAAGCCAAATCCCTTTCGCAGAAAGTACAAAAACTAACAAATTTAATAAAACCCCTCATTAAACAAATATTTATACCTTTTGTATCATCTCTTAAAATATGATATACATGCTTTCTATCGAAGTTTGGCGACATACAAAAACACATTGTAAACGTTCATACAGTATGTTGTCGTTTATATTTTACAAACATGTCTGGTTGGGAGACATTTAGAAACTATGGACCTAAAACAAAGTCATTACTTTTACGAGATGATACAAAAGGTTTAAATTTATCATCTTTAAAAGAGGGAAAATAAAATAATATACAATTGGTACAAACTTTGAGACTCACGACATGTGATTTATTGGTACTCATGTTACCGGTCGTTGGCCTGTGTAATCCTTATGCGACATGTGGAATGATCAAGTGGATCGTCATTTATCGCTGATAATACTTGGAAAAAAAAGTTGACATTAAATATTAACATAAACATCCATATATCCAGAGACCGTTTTTATATTTCTGAAATTTTTGTTGGCCTAGATGAAATTACATAATGAGACTTTTCGAGATGAAATGTTATATATAAAATATTATTTTGTTAAGATATAATGCAAATTAATTATCTAAACGTTTAACATAATTTTAAGAGGACAAATTTTGAGGGCCTTAAAATTTTTGAGGCTCTGTGCTGTAGTCCACCCGGCACACCCTCAAAGACGGCCCTGCATATATCTAACAAGAAAACTATATATTATACGTGACTAATACGGATATATAAAGAGCAATGTCAGGCTTACAAAAATTTTATAAACAAAAATCCTTACATATATGTGGCATATGAGGTGTACCAATTATGTTGCATTAAACATTTTTATTTCTTACTTTTCACTTTTCATAATCAAGTGACACCTATATGTATGAATATTTAAAAAAAAAATTATATAAGTTTAGCATTTCCCATATATATATAAATATACTACTAGTAAATAAGAAAGAACAAAAGGAATACATAAGTTAGTTTCCTAAAAGGACCACGTTTAATTATATCCATTCGAACTTTTAAGGATGATACATTTAAACTTTTCGTTATGTATTAAAAAAAATGATGCATGTATTACCTCCCGTTTCTAAATGTCTCTCAACCAGACATATCTGTAAAACATTGGCGACAACTGTATAAACGTTTACAATGTGTTTACCATCGTTAATGAGGAAAAGGCGACTTCTCAAACTATCCATATGGCCAAACTTTAATATAAAGCATGTAATACAATACCTACGAAATTAAACACAATTTAAATCCATCCCCACCTTTATTTTTCAAAAGATTCGGATTATAAATTTAAAGCTTAGATTACACACTTATAGTCGTTGTTTATATCTATCGCAATTTGTTTTTTAAGTAAAATTTTGTCGCGAATACCCATAACTTGTCCGAAAATACTAATTCAATTATTCACCGATTAATCACGCCTTGATTTTGCAACCTTCAAAATAACAATTAATTTTATTCAGTATTCACTAATCTTCCCGCCACTTGCGTTATTTTAATTCAATTATAATACAATAAACAAGATCATAAATCAATTTATCTTGATAAAATAAAAGGTATTCTTTAAGCTTCTTACAAAATCATCCTACTTATCCTCGTACACACACAACTTCTGCCGGGTTGGTTGCTTGCTTCCAAAGCCCTAAGCAAGAGGTCTCATACTGTCCTGTCTTGAACGAGAACGCGAACTCGAACAATTGGCTTGACTTTAGCTACATGGACAGTTTGACCGACCTAATGGCCAATAAACTACAGCTGGAATCCCTTTTTGGGGCTTCACTCAGAGCTTGGAACCGTGACCCCAGAGAAAATCTAGCAATATCAAAGCAATAAACCCGTAGGGGAACTTGCTTCTTGCTGCTTCTTCCTGCAGTTCAATTAGCTACATATCACACTACTCCCCGAGCAGCGCTCATGATGTGGTAAAGGGAGGATATTAGGGGAAGCAGTGACTGGAGATTCCCCTGCAGAGAGCCGGATGAGGGAAGACCCTCACGTCCGGTTCGGAGATACCATAATATATACATTTTTTTCACTTATTATCTCTTTAAATTCAAACCGTCACTTGTTAAGATTTTGTGTGTAAAAAGATTAGGAGGAAGATTTTGTAGAAAAAATTAACATTTTTGTAAAATAAAACAAGAAAACATAATAATCTCAGATTAGGATTGGTCAAAAATCTAGGTAAAATTCACACAATGCGAGTGGAGGTACAAAACCTGTGCAAGTGCAACTCACGTAAATTGTGTTTTAACATTGACTTTGACATGTCACTATCCAATCCCTTATCTCCACGTCACCATTCTTCTTACTAACGGCTCAGATTATTCATTTTGTCTCTTATCCAACGGACAGTTCACCTCCTTCGAGACTCTTCTATAAGCCAAAATATCAATGAATCACAAAATTTCTACATAATATTCTTTACACAATGATCTCTTACGATGATTTATACATTATAAGCCAATTATAATGAATAATGAGCTCGAATCCAAATGTTGCATGCATTGGCGGACTTTAGTAGGAGCAGGGGAGGGTCCCGACCCCTTTAAAAATTGTGACGAGTAGTGTAAATTTTACTTTTTTCGTCTCAAAGTTATTGTTTATTTTTTTTTATTTTGGTATGTCTAAAATAATTCGCCACCCCTCCCCTCCAAAAAAAATGTTCAAGGTCCGCCATTGGTTGCATGACATATTATTGTGATCATAATATTGTTAGACATATACTAACATGAAATATATAGAAAGTTGAATCCATATTTTCTTCAGAGGAATGTTAGAACCACAAAATTTGTACACACAATGACATATCATGCATATTTTTTTTGGTAAAGGGTTTCCTCGATAAATTATATTACACCAAAAAAACATTGAAGTACAATGGATATAGATGACGTCCTACAACACAGCCCGTTACATGGGCAACAATCATGCACATATGGTGCAACAAACATACCCCTACACAAGAATGGCAAGCCATTCTCATGAACTAGCGGTGAAGGTAAAATAATATATTCACGCTCACATTTAAGCTAGGAAAACTAAAAACATAACATAATACATTTATAACCATTAGCAACCTACTTCCACACTTCTAATATAGCCACCACAATGAATATAACTGCACGAATAACAACCAACTCGTCTTCAAAATAGGTAATACAGATTGGACACTAACGAACCAGGTTGTTACGAGGATCTGTGAACACCAATACCACCAGATATCAATGAAACCGCAAGTCCTACTTCCAAAATCTCACCACCAGCTAGCACGAGAAGAAAGCTTGTATAATACACAACCCTCATGCATCGTCCAACCAGTAGCATGACAATCATTACACCATAGATACAAAAAACTTCAGCAAAGTCTTGCATCTGATATAAACTTCCAATTTCTTTATGCGTCTACGAACCAATACGCGCGATACAAATTGTCTCCTTAATAAGCAGACAATACTTGATACGAATTCAGCCCAGCGCGTCACAAATCATAAAGAAAACCTCCAACAATATTAACATTCCATGAACAGAATCAATCCAACGTAATAATCGATAAGTAATAAAACCCCAATTAGGTATTTGAATCCATGACGTATAGACGATGAACATTTGCTCAGCCAACGATTTAGGGTTTTAAACCAAAACCCTAAACAACCTTAGACTTCCATCTCTCAAAACCCACGAATAACACTAACAATTCGGTTACCAGAATAAAATTAAAACCCTAAGTAGGGTTTACATCCAACGAACAGCCGACGGACAAACACAATCAAAATATAATCCAAAACCCTATAATTAAGGTTATGGTTAGACATTATAGACCAATCAGATCATAATTAATTAGACGTTAAGCACCTGCAGATCACGCACCCAAACAATCAACAAATCTCCAAGCCGCATCAAAAAAACGAAAACCCTAAAGGGTAATCTTAAGTGGCAAACCGCGCTAAACCCTAATACGAGGTTTAAACGTTAGAGCAACAAGGATCAATAGAGAACCACCCACAACGAGACCCTAAAAATATAGATCATAATCGAAACCCTAAAAGTTAGGGCACAAATGTTCGTTGGTATATATAGGCAACGAATTCCTGAAACATTAACCATTTAGAGCCTTGACACGCCACCTCCTCCAGAAAAACACACCCCTAGATAATTGATTGCATATCAATGAACGAATCAGAGATCGTTAATAGGTAGAGAGACGATTATGGAGTGGAGAATAGCCGAATAAACATAGGAAGAGGTGGCGGCCGGAATTCGCCCCTAGAGAGAGAGATTCGGGTTTAACACATGCATATTAGTGGATGTATAAAAAAAGAATCTAAAAAGAAGATAAAGAAACCACAAATTAGGTGACAAGTTATTTTGTAGATTTTTTTGTAAAACATTTATGTATTTAGCATTTTTTTTTATATCAACTAAGGGTAAAAGCCATAAAATACCAACAAAGTTTCCAATTCGTCCCGACATGACCAACGAACTATTTTTCGTCCCGACTACACCAACGTACATTCAAATATTGTTTCGATATCATCAATATTACCCTAAAATGACTATATTACCCTTGTCTTCCCTGCATCTACTAAAAACACAACAGCCACCAAAGATAAATCTTGTCCTTCATTTCTTTCAAGATGCTCCTGATTCTACATTCATTAATACTCAAACTCTAATCATAACACCCTTTTTCATTTCAAACAAATATGCTCCCATTCAATCCGATATGAAGTAGACAATATATCAATCAATCTTTAACATAACACCACGAATTAACAAATTCACCATTTGTTTCTTTTATGCTCGAACAACGTAAACAACATTAGTTATTTATTTCGAAGCTCATTAAGACCACAATCTCACGGCTTCAAGATCCTTCAAAAAGGTTCTCGGGTAAGTATTGCTTCAAGATCCAATTAATCTCCGGTATGTTTAACCACTTGTTTATCAACATTAATTATCATGAGAAGGTCAAACAAAATGTAAATTACCTGGTACCGAGACGTAATAGCTGATTTGATCGGCCTTCTGGTGTGATTTTTTGATAAGTAAGCTGATTAATGTAGTAATTAAACTCAATTTATTTTGGGATTTTTGATTTTTTTTTAAGACCAGATTTTTGAGTGAGGTTTAATTAGGTTAAAAAGATGTTAGCTATGGATTTAATCTGGAAGGTTTTGACATTTTCTTGAAATGTTTTATTTGCTTGTGTTTTGACTTTGTGATTTTAATGTTTTAGATGAAGGATAAGGTTTAAGGTTTTAGATCTATTGGTGTGTTTGGATAATTGGAAAATGTGATTCTTTGAAACGGTTTGAAGCCGATATTGTAAGGTTTAACTTTAACCTTATTTGAATGTAAGTTGGTGTTTTTGAGTGGTGTTCTTGAGTAACAGGGTGTTCTTGAGGATGCAGGAAAGACAAGGGTAATATAGTCATTTTAGGGTAATATTGGTGATATCGGAACAATATTTAAATGTACGTTGGTGTAGTTGGGACGAAAAATAGTTCGTTGGTCCTGTCATGACGAATTGGAAAGTTTGTTGGTATTTTATGACTTTTACCCATCAACTAATTATAAACTTTTATTAATTTTTGAAATAAGATTTACATAGAGGTAGAAAACAAACGAGTAACAGGTTATGTTAATAGCACTTTTTAAATTGCAAAACTAATTCTTTATATTCCACAAACATTTAAAGGAAGGGGTACCCATGACTGTTAGGCTTGAGCCATGATACCAGCCAAAAAAAACTTGGCGCCAACCATACCGTGTGTTGGCTGGTAGACTTTGGGCTGGCAAATACCAGCCAGCGCCAAACCTATTTCCCCATTCTTTTTTTGGGTATTGATTTGTGTATTTAGTGGGGTATGTGTGGACCCATGGCATCTCTTTTTGCCCATAGCTTGAAGCCAACGAAGGAGCCACCCGAATGTGGTGCCATAATATTTCTGGTGCCATAGCACTTTTTCTGACATGGCAGCACTTTTTGTGCCATGGATTGAAGCCATGGAGTCTTCTATAAGACTTCCTATACAAAGACTCCATCTTCCATCGTATAGTTCACAATCTTTTCCATCAGAGTTCTAGCATCAACAGGGTCTTATGGTAGCTTTCCTTTCTCTAGGTAGTTTCAGATCGGGCCTTCCTCTTCAACCACCATATAAACCTCTTGCGCTTCGACGGAGCGTTCATTCAGCACCTCTACTAGTACTTCTTTGGATAAGTGGTCGAATTGAACCGCTGCCAACTTGCTAAGAGCATCGGCCTTCCTGTTCTCTGCTCTAGGGATATGAGTTATTCAAAACCTGTTAAATGCACCAGCTAGTTCCAAGACCTTTTCCCGGTATTTTATCATTCTTTCACCCTTAGCTTCATATGACCCTTCCACCTGACTAGCCACTAGCTTGGAGTCTACAAAGGCATGAATGTCTTTCACCGGTATCTCCTTGGCTATCCATAGCCCAGCCAGTAGAGCTTCATACTCAGCATCGTTGTTGGAGTTAGAGAAATTCAAGCGAAGCGCGTAAGAGTATTCCACATCGTCTGGAGCTATCAAGATGAGGCCAGCTTCGGATCCTTCATTGTTTGAAGCTTCATCGGTATATAGTCCCCATGCCCTCAGGTCAGGAGTAAGATCTTCCCTTGCATTTGAAGATTCTGGGATGTCTTCCACCCTTGGGTTGTTAGCCACCTCTGGTGTAGCATATATCTCTATCAGAGTGTCTGCTAAAAAGTCTGTTAAGACCTAACCCTTTACTGCTACCCTTGGTACATATAGGGGTGAGCAACGGTCTAAAACCGGACCGGATCGGCTAAGACCGGACCGGACTGAGACCGAAATAGTCTAAAAAGCCGGACCGAGGACCGGAACAAAATGGTACGGTCCGGTCTGGGTCGGTCGGGTCCGGTTCGGTCCTCAGTCCGGTCCGGTCTTATAAGGCATAATCTCGGGTTTTTGGTAGGACCGGACTGGACCGACCGGACCGAAGACCGAATTGGTCCAAAACACCGGACCGCGGACCGGACCAAAATACGTTCGGTCCGGTCCGGTCGGTCCGGTTTTCCGGTCCGGTCCGGTCGAACGGGCTATATGCTCAGCCCTAGGTACATACGTTATGCCATAAGCCCCTAATTTAACAGCCCACTTTGCTAACCTCTCTGACGCTCCCGAGTTGTTCAACACTTGCTCGATTGGGCTATCAATTATGACCTTGATCGGGTGAGCTTGGAAATACCTCCTTAATCGTCTGGCCGCGTGAACTAGGGTCATAACGAGTTTCTCCATCGGAGCATAGTTTGTTTCTGTCCCTTGTAAAGACCGACTAACATAGTGTATAGGCATTTGCTTCCCATC
>BQNB010079205.1:2546-30313 GCA_026074375.1 Tanacetum coccineum
CTTCACAGTGTACTCTATAATTACTGCAATTAACAACTTTAAGCAATTAAGTAACAATTCTTGCAATAATTATATAAAAGTGGGTAATTTATTTGGGATAAATGATGCTATAAAAGTAACGTTATTTAATGTCATCAATGACACATCACGTTTTTGTCGCCGTTGTCAGGGAGTGAAATTGTTAATTTTTATTTTTATTAGTATTTTAGTCTATATTTAGTGTAATTCAAATTAGTTTTAGTGTTTTCATGTATTTGATTGTTTGTTTTTGTTTCTGTTTTGTGTTTTCAGTTAGGATAAAATGGAAAATCCATACCTCACCATGGAAGAGTACATAGAGCTGGAAGCTGAAAAAGCTCGTAGGCATGGCCAAGCTTTTAACTGGGAAACTGCTACATATGGTAAGGTTAGTTATTTTGATGATTTTGACTACCTTAAGGATTTTGAGAACGAGTTACCATCCATTGTCTACGATGGTGCTCTTATGTCCGGACCAAAAATCTCATCCGAACCCATGGTAAGTCCTCTTAATGACGATCGAATTGACTTTAGAATATCGTTTGACGAATCTGATGACGAAGATTACATTGTCATGTATGGAAAAGATTCATTATTCTTATAAATTAATTTATGTTAACAATTTTAAAACGGATTCAGAAAATGGTATTGATGAAGTCAATTTACCTCACAATGATGTTGTTATTATACAATTGGGTAATGATATTAATTACAATATTAATACCCAATCCTATGAGTTGGAAGAGGATTTTGAAACAAATCATGACATACATCGTGAACCTCCCGATATGGGAGAATATTTAATAATTATCGAAGTCGTGATTCAAATGCATTTTCATGAAGGGATGTCATTAATTTTTATAATTAAGAATCTATATGTGTTGTTTGGCATTCCCTTCGACCCTAAGAGGTTTTATAAGGATGGTGGTTACGCGATAGAATTGCGAAGGCCAATGTATGTTTTTTTTACTTTGCTAATTTAAGATAATGGTCTCCTAAAATAAATACGGCATATTGACTGAAAACCTATACGCCGTATTAATGGTTTTAACCAGAGTTGACTTAAGTCAACATTTTTACCCAATACGACGTATTGGATAAAACCCAATACGGCATATCAAGTTTGGGTATAAAAACCCAACTGGTACGCCAGATCTATTTTCACAGACCCTTTCTTCACTTTCAAAAAATTCACCGCGTCCAAAAACCTTGGGAGATTATTTTTCTTAACACGAGCGTTAGTCATTCCGATTCTAAGGTAATTTGTCCCCTAATCCTTAATTTCCCTTTTTCCTTATTTCTTTCGAAACAAATTAGGTTTAGGGTTAAGGTTTTTTCTTAATAGTCAAATACATGAATTGCTTATATACCTGTAATTCCTTTTTGTTAAAATTATGGGTTTATAGGTTAGTGGTCAAACGGGTAGAATGGGGAAAACCTATTTTGATTTTTACTACAAAACCAATACGGCGTATCCAGTTAAATGGATACGACGCATTGGATATTTTTACCCAAACCAGTGAAAACCAATACAACGTATTCTACCTTTGAATACAGCGTATTGGACTTTTTGAAACCCTAACTCTTTGAAACCTTATATGGCGTATTGACTACACGTATACGCCGTATTTACCTGCCCGTATTGCCTCGATACTCCGTATTGACTATTCCATGGATACAGGGTATTCATCCACCTCTATACAACATATTTTGAAACCTTATACGTCGTATTGAACCTCTGTCAGAATGATAAATTTTTATGACCTGTGTACTGACTTCATTTAAGTTTTACAGTTATGGCACATCTACCAGTTAGAGCTCAAAGATATCTATGGCTCAGATATGAGGTCGAGGGGTATACCGAAGAGATAGTTTATGACTTTGAGGGGATACTTGATACGATATTCGGCAGACAGGTTAATCGGGTTCATATATTAGACTTTAAGGGGTTGACAGAGGAGATGAGGGAGACATTGACCAGTAGATTGAGGATGGTATATACTAGGACTGAGGGACATGTTTTGTTTACTATCCATGCTTGGAGGAGAGTGTTTGAGGTTCAGGGACCATTGGTTCGTGAGTTTATGTTGGAGTTTTTTTAGCACCTGTAGGATGAGTGATACAGAGCTAGGACTAGATGTTGCTGATACCTTGTGTTTCCAATTAGGAGGAGCTAGGCGTGGCATGACTTGGAGGCAATTTATTCTGGCCTTGGGATTACATACTGAGGAGATGGCTTTGAGGCATACTAGGTAGGTAGTTTGAGAGAGATCGCCGACAAGGGCGATCTGAGTGATTGCTAGTTTAGGATTTCTTCGGATGGTGATTTTCTAAGTGTGGTCCCCTCCTATACATCTATTAGAGACCCATTGAGGAGGCTTTTTCACTGATTGATAGCCTTCACCATTTCAAAGAAAAGTCAGGCACCTGAAAAGGTGACTGCTACTGACCTATTTTACCTGAGGAGCATGGATGAGGGGATGGTGGTTAATGTCCCTTACCTATTGGCCCAGTACTTGTTTAGACACACTGAAGGGAGAAAGCATAGGGCCAGGATGTCTGGAGGATACTTTATTGGGTGACTTGTTGAGTATTTCAGTTTGGTTACTGATGAGGGATTGATTGGGTTGACTGTGATAGATCAGTGAGCTCCGGTGTTAGAAATAGTGAGCTGGTCAGGTTATGGATCTGTGATTGTGGGTGTTACTTGGCGTGTTTTGTGGTTTTTGTGTGTTTGTAATAATTTTGAGATTTTTTGTAAATAATTATTTTTAATTTATATTTGTTTTTGTTTAGCACATGGGGATAGTTTGATGGCAGCCGGTTGCTATGGCTGGAGCCCCTCAAGGTACTGAGGGTTGCCCCTACTGTTGATGAGGGTGTTCCAGGTGATAGATATGGATGAGCTAGTCAGGTTGAGGTTCTGTAATAGGTTGGGTGATACTTGCGCTTGGGTAGCATCGGGACCAAAGAGGCAGCCGGTTGCTGCAGCTGAAGCCCCCAAGGGTGTTGAGGGTTCCCCTGTTGTTGATGAGGGTGTCCAGGCTATTCTGGCACCCTTATAGGTACCTCAGCCACCTCCTGTTGCCGCTCCCACTAGGACTATGCCTTAGAGGATGACGAGGCTTGAGGAGGAGGTCTATGGATTGAGAGAGAGAGAGAGAGAGCTTGGGAGAGCAGCATGAGGTTTTGGATGCGATGAGCCGAGACTTTTCTAGGTTCACTACATGGATGGTTGGTCGTCTGTCACAGCTGTTAGATGCGAGTGGGATGAGCTATACGAGCTATGGTGATTATCAGATACCATATCAGAGACGCACCAGACGGAGGACTGATGGTGTCGGCACCTCAGTAGCCCGATCCTTGATCTATCTCTCTCCTTACATGTTATCTTACCTTTTGTGGACATGTGCTTTATTTTATTATCATGATGTATTTAAACTTAAAATTGCTTACTTTTTGTGATGTATATCGTGATATGACACTTTTTGGTTCACTTTTGAAAGCTAGATAGAAAGCCTGGCAGTAAGTTTAGCAAACACACTTATCGATGTATCTATTATAGACTCAAGAATGGAGAACAACACAAGAGTGTAAGCATTAGTGTGCATGAGGCGGAATAAAGAACCTAAAGAAAATTCTAACTTAAAGACTTCGTTGTAAAGAAAAGTGCTTGCCGGGAGACAACTCGGACTGTTTTTAATTTATTTTATCGAGTTTGTCTTCCCAGACTCTCTATACGGCATATCCATGGCAGTTGGATATGGCGTATTGATTGTCTGGACGTTATCCAATCCTTTACTTTTCTGCATTTAAAAACTTTATTGTCAGACTGTCTATACGGCGTATTCATTATATGATATGACGTATTTGACAATCTGACCCTTACTTCAGATACTTTCCACAGGTCTCTATATGGCGTATCCTGGTTTTGGGATACGACGTATCAACTGCCTGCACAGTTTATGTTTTTTTTCTAACCATAAAATACCCGAGATGGAATCGCATTATTTTTCCTATATTTTATACAAGACCTACTAAATGAAAAAGATGACTTTTGGTAGAGTATCTATAGTCTGGAATACTGTGTGTTGTAGTCATGAAGGCATCAAGACCCGCATTTACAACACATAATCTTGCTTGTAAACGAAACATGAAGGATCATACCGAGTAAATCCCATGGGTGTTTCTCGTTCTAGTTCTTTTAATTTCCCGTTTTTAATATTATATTTATACAACGAGGGCATTGTATACTTCAAGTGGGGGTGAGAAGAATTAGAACACTTACTTGTCCTATTTTTCACAATAAAATGCTTAAATTATGCCTAAATTTAAAAAAAATCAAGCATACTTTTGTGAAATTATTAGTTACATAACCTGCACACATAACCCTGTTAGATATTGTGAGAATTTAGCCTTATCCGTTTCCAAATGTTTACCCAAATTCCATAAAAATATGAGTGTGTCGGTGATGCTGTAGACTTTGGAACTTGGCTTGGTATATCTATTCGAGACCATAATAATAAGTACTATTTTAAATAGATGGAGTGACATATTCTAAACTGGTAAATTTCTAGGATTACACCCAAAAAGCCTATATATGTTGTGATATTAACTAACTACACTGGTTAGTTAACCTCCGTATAAACCCTTTTGTTTACTCTCATTTTAAGAGTAAGATACCCCTAGAAAAACCTGTTGAGCCATTCCATTCTTTTTCTTACACCAAATATTTGTTTCGTTACACCTTTACACCTTAGCCTACCCTATTAGATTAAGTCCTTAATCGGTTGCTAGTTGCTTTTGTGTAAAGTATTGTATTTCCTGTGTCGCAATGCAAAAATCTTTATCTACGGTTAGGTCGAAAAAATTATACAATGCAATTGGGTACATGTGTAAAATTTTATATATACGATTAATGGGAATGTGAAAGTAGTGTATATTTTTAATCTTTTAGTGTGTTTTACTACTTTCACAAATTATTATTTACATCTGAAGTATGAAGAAAAATGGATAAATTATTGAAGAAACTAAAGAATCAATGATCCGGTGGTCGGGGAGACTCAAACTATAAGATAGTCATGATTCTAGTGAGAGAGAGTAGAGAGAGAAATAATTGTATAAAATAAAATAAAAAGTGAAAGAATACAAGAGTCTCCTCCATGAAAGCCAAGGAGGGGTATATATAGTCCATACGCATCACAACTATACAATAATGCCTATTCTAGTCCCTGCGTATGTGACTATGATACACTATGGTAATTCTGTAATGGCATCACATAAAATGAGTTTCTAACAATCTTCCCCCATGGGACGATATACGGAATTACTTACAATATTTTCCTAACAAATACATATTGATTAAGAACAAGAACTTCCACGAAGCTTCCAATGCTGATGATATCTTTTGTGGCCTTTGACTTCAAGTCTTCATTCCACCATGAATCATCTTTATAGTACCTTGTAGGAGAAATATTATAATAGGCATAAACTAGGTAACATATATACTTCTTGGTTAAGGAGAAGCTTCTGAATCAGCTTCCCCCTAATTCATGCCACATATTCTTTATTTAGAAGCTTTTAAAGCTTCCCCCCAAACTAGCAATCCTCTCTTGAGCAGTTTCAAAGCTTTCTTACAAGCTTCGAATAATTAAGTGCACAACTGAATTAGTAGCAAACCACATCAAATATTACTGCTCCTTTGATAATAAGCTTAGTGATTAACCGTTCGGGGTAACATTAACTAGATCAGCAACGTATCTTTTCACGCTTGAATAATTCTTCTCACGACTCTTCCCCCTGGAAATTTAAATAATGCATACTAAAATTCACAAGATATCTCTTCCCCCATGTGTTTGAAGAAATGCACCCAAAAGGCATAAGTTAAAGCGCTGATTTACTCTGCGGTTATGACATTTTTCTTCCCGGGATGGCCTAACAAAAAAGATTTTCAAGAAAGATGACTTTTTCAAGCTTTCAAGAAAAAGAAAGGCAAAGACTCTCGGGTGTATCTTCTCCTTCCCCTTGCTGGTTTCGATACCTCATAATCAGCAAAACCTTGTACGCACAAATACTTGAATACTTGTGTGAAGAATAAATTAGCCCAAATCTATCCTGTGAGAATCAACTGCTGATCAAATCTCTACTCATAAACTCTCTCTGACTATCGTTTTACCAACCGTTTTGTAGGCTATTTGAAGTGACCACTGATGGAGTAAACCCGATATACCAAACTTGAAACTGAAGTAAAATCCCTCGTTCTTATGACTTAAGCTTGCACTAATGTTGGAAGAAGAGTGTAGAGAAACTCAATACTTACCAAGAAAAGTATGAGACATTCATCACCTTTGCGATTATCCACAACGTCTTCTGCGTGTGACATCGAGAACTACAACGTATCTCTTTTAAGTGATAGTTATCCAAGTCTTCAACCATCCACCCTGACTGCTGGTAACTAGATAACCCAAGTCTTCATCTTAAAGCTTAAGCCTGAGCAAGTTATCATTGAAAGTCATCCATCCAGCCAACCCCGACTTCAAGATAAAATAAGAACACGCCTTTGTGAAATGCCACTTGAATCTCAAAAAAAGTGATACCCGATCAACTCCGTAGACACTTAGAAAAATTAATTCCAAATCTAGCCATTACAAAATAAATTCCATGATTCTTTATAAGCATTGATCCCGGTCTTGTCACATTGTCACTTTGTCATTTTGAACCTTGAATACAACCAATAACCTGTTGATCTTAAATATTTAGTCCAAGTTACTTCCAAACAGCATCAAGAAGCTTTTAATCCCAACAATCCTCCCCTAAACTTGATATTCTTCTTCCGAATCTCAAGTTTCTTCATTAAAAGTCTTCACCATCACCAGGAGGATGCATTCAAACACTTCCAAGATTCTTGCGCTGTTTTTTTATGAGTTTTAGAAGTTGATAGCACATCTCATTCTACTGGTCAGTTTGAAGCTTCTTGTTGAGCATTTTTGTGATTGTTGCAGGTGTGAGTGGATACTTTTTCTCTACCAGCATAAAGATATGCAGATTCTGAAATCTTACAAAATGAACTCCACTTGAAGAAAATAGCTTCCAAACTGTCACATTGTATCCTTGTAGATTTCTTCATACTTCACTTTCTACATCAGGTTCAAACATCACCTTTAGATCACCCTATAAAACTGTTTCATATGCCTCCTCTGGCCTTGTATTTCCATGTTTAGCTTTAACCAACTTCCATAGTGTTTCCAGGTCTTCTTTGTCAATGTTCTAAAGCATCCTAATCATTGATGAATACCTCCTTGAACTTCCATCAGCTCTGATGATTTGAAAGTATCCTATCTTTCCTTCTTTGAAGATTTTCCAGTCAACAATGATTAGAGACTTAGTGGCTAGTGGTATAGCATCAATTGCTACCTTATCATCAGGAACTATCTCCATAAGCTTTTTCATTTCTGCTTCATCATCCACTTCAACTTCTACATTCTCAACTATCTTTTGCTTCTTTGAATTATCAGACTCAAGTTCTTCTCTTGTTCTCTTCTTACTTCCTTCTTCCTGAATTTTACTTCCTTCCACAACCTCTGTATCTATAGGAACAAATGAATCTACCCACTTCCTAGTATTGTCAAATAACATCTGAATTTCTTCAAAACTTTTTTTCTTCAACTGACTATGCTTGTAATTAGCCATATTTTTCAAATAAGTACACATTTGATTCCTCTTTTGGGCTTTGGTTGGTGGTTTTTTTCTGATCTCTTCAGCTCTAAGCTTTGCAAAGTGCTTCTTCCTTTTGTCCATGAGCTCTACAAACAGTTTTGATTTTTCTTCAATGGTCAACTCTCCATGTTCTTCTGCTTATAGTCTCTGAGCTAACTCATAATCTGCCTCCATCATAGCTTGAGTGTTATCCCATGAAATTAAGTTATCCTCTTCTTCTTTTTGTCTTGCCAGCCTTTCCTCTTCTTCTAATTCAGCTTGCAATTCTTCTTGAAGTCTTTGAGCAATTTCTTCATCTACCAAAATTTGATCATTCCTTTTCAAAGGCTTTTTAGGCTCTACCATTTTTCCCTTGCCTTTGTCTTTAGCCTGTGGAAGTTGTGATGGTTGTGATGTTGTTGTTGTAAATTCACTTGGCTCCTGAACTACAACTCCTCTAGCCTTGGGTTTTGTAACAGCAGTTGTAGTTGTTGTAGCAGCAGTTGTAACAACCTTGGGTTTAGCTACTTTGATTTCTATTAAGGTCTAAGCCAAAGTCAACTCATCAACAGTTATTGTAGCACTGGCAGTAGTAACTTCAGCAGTACTAACTACCTTTTCAACTTCAACTTCCTGCTCATCAAAGACTCTTGTATCAAACATTAAATTATCATCAATCCTCCCCTGAGCTTCATCAACCAAAGTAACCTCTTCATCTGCTTCAATATAAGCATATTTCCTCCCATGTTTGGATGCATCCTCCTGAGCACCCAAACCTTCATCATCAGAGGAAACCACTTGTGCAGATCTACTAACCTTCCTTAATCTTTTAAGCCCTGGAGTTCTTGACTTATTCCTCCTTTCTAGCTTCTTGACCCTCTCCTTTAATTTAGTTATCTCTGCAGCTTGAGAGGTCTTAGTGTTCTCCAAGTCAAGAACTCTTTCAGACAGTTTTGTACAAAGTTCTAACAATTCATTTAGTTTCAGTCTATCCTCACCACTGAGTAGTGGATCATTGGAATGTATAGGTACACTTTCCACATTTTCAGTCTCATCTGCCATAGGTTGTGTAGGATCACTAGGTTGAGAAACCTCAGTGTTCTGTTTCTTGGTCTTCCTAGGCTTTTGCTTCTTTGGAGGTTGTGATGATGATGGTTGATTAATGGTGGATGTGTGTTGGGGAACAGTAGGCATTTCAGAACCTTCACCCTCTTCTTGAGCTTGAACCATCATAGTTTGAAATAGAGGGGTAACTCTCCTAGAAAAACCTTTTCCTTCTCTCTTCATATTTGCAAAGACCTTCTTAGTGTGAGAAGGTGTAACATAAATTTCTTTATGTTTGGTCATTCCTTCAACTTGTTTATCCAGGAACACTTGCACAAACCTTGGATACATTAGAAATTTAACTCCACCCTCCAAGTTCTTCACCATATTATCAAAAATGTACTTGGAAAAGTTGAATTTTTGGTTTGTGGCAAGACAGATGATAGCTGAGGCCATAGTGCTACTAAATTCGTTCCAAGCAGTAGTCTTAGCACTAAGGCATTGCAGAATTGTATGGATAAGAAATTTCCATTGAGGTGAAAAGAAAGCTTTATAGAATGTAAGCTTTTGTGTAAGATTTTCATACCCCATTCTTTCCAGTTCTGCAAAAATGGTAGCATTGGGTAGACATTCAGTACCTTCAGCATCTTTTAATAATTAAAGATCACTTCTCACACTGTCTCAGTGATATCACCTTCTTCCCATCCACTAGGGCTTGTATCTGCATTTTTCCATAAACATTTCCACCTTTGCAGTAGACAAAATTGCTCAATACATGCAGTATAGATTATGGGATTAACCGTTAACACATATTTGATAGGATGTGCGTTCAAAAAATCCAATATTTGCTCAAATCCATCACTTTCAGTGGGTTTATCTAAGAATGCGACCATGTTGTGTGAACTAGCGAACTTTAGGGCAGCCATTGAAGTAGGGTACCGATGATTAACAATGTGAAATTGAGTTATGGTTTATGATTAGAGGGTACTGACAAAAATAGAAATGATAATGATTTAATGAAACCCTCAATCGAAGTATTTATGAAATCACCCTCAACAGCATTAACTTGAACTAGTAGTACTAAGTTAAGCCTAACAGCATTAACTGACCCAGCAATAGCCCAACAGTAGTAAGTTATGCCTGGCAGCATTAACTTAAACATCAGGATTAAGTTTAATGCCTAACACAATAAACTAACACGGCAAGTAGTAAAGTGTATGCCTTAGTAGCATTAACTTTGAGTCACCAGCCATTAACTCCAAATTCATTTCCAAAAAAGCATTTCCAATCATAAATTTTGAATCTCACAAGCTCTCTTTTAGTTTTATTCTTACTATATCTCATCAATTCTTTTTCTCACCAATTCACTTCTATCTGTTTTTATATCACAACAACTCTCCTTTCTGTTTTTATTCTCGACTATATCTCTTCAATTCTTTTATCTTACTGACCACTCTGTTTGTTTTATGTCACAAACCGCTTCTCCTTTCATTTTATTCTCACTATACTCTGTAATTCCTTTTTCTTTTCTTTACTGAATCTACAGTATAGGAGAAGGTATGTTTGACTAATATCAAGTGAGGGGTTCTCCTGTCTGTTTTTATGTCACACACCCTTTTTGTTTTATGCTGCACCATTTTCTCTCATTTCTTTAGAGCTCACAAAAGTCACTCTTCCACATCTCTCTTTTTTTTATGCTCACCAATTTCTCTCAATACTCACAATATTAATTATAACAAACAGTAGTAAGTATAACTAACAACATTAAACATAGCAGTATAAGTATAACTATAGCAGCACTAATTACTACTTTCCAGTAGAAGTTAGCCTAAACACGAACTTGATTTTCATCAATTAGCAGGCTTTTTCATCCCATTCAAATCATAATTTGTTGTATAATTAACCTCCCCTTAATCAATACTTCAGAGGTTAAGCATTCCAATACTTGCAATCAGATATTGAAATCTGCTAACATCAAATGCTTTTGTGAGCAAATCTGCAACATTCTGATCTGTGTGAATCTTGATCATCTGAATAAGCTTCTTCTCATTGGAATCTCTGATAAAGTGATGCCTAATCTCAATGTGCTTTGTCTTTGAGTGAAAAACAGGGTTCTTTACTATGCAAATAGTACTCTTATTATCAATATGAATCTTAGTCCATAAAGTTATATCCATAATCCATTAATTGATTTTGGATCTAAATCACCTATCCACAGCATATGGAAGCAGCTATATACTCAGCTTCAGTTGTAGAATTAGCAACCACAGTCTGCTTCTTGCATTGCCATGAAATCAATCTACACCCTAGGAATTGACAACCTCCTGTTGTGGACTTCCTATCTAAGCTTGCTCCTGCATAGTCACTGTCAGTATATGCCACCAAATCAAAAGGTGAATCCTTAGGATACCAAAGGCCCAATTTAGGTTGACCTTTTAAGTATCTAAAGATCCTTTTCATAGCATGAAAAGATTGAAACTTCAATTGACTTAGAATCAGCACAAGGCACATGACTGATAACATAATAACAGCCTTGAAGGAATTTAGAATACATCAATGATCCAATCAGAGGAATCTATACAAGTTCATCCATCATCTTCACCATCTGCATCTTTAAGCAAAGGATTATGGGTTTCTATGGGTGTGCTTGCTGTTTTGACATCACTGAAGCCAAATTTCTTCAAAATCTTAGTCACATACTTGTCTTGACTTAAAAAATCCCATCTTACTTCTGCTTCACTTGCAATCTTAGGAAGAATGTGAGTTCACCCATATAGCTCATTTGAAACTGCTTATGTATCTTCTTCTCAAATTCAGTGCATAATGACTTCTTTGTAGAGCCAAAAATGATATCATCTACATACACTTGAACTAACAAAATATCACCTTTTGTCCCTTTAATAAATAAAGTCTTGTCTATCTTTTCTCTCCGAAACCTATTGTCCAGCAAATAAGTTGACAAGGTTTCATATCAAGCTCTTGGAGCCTGATGCAGTCCATAAAGTGCCTTTTCTACTTTGTATACTCTGTCAGGAAAGTATGGGTCTTCAAATTCTGGTGGTTGACAAACATAGACTTCTTCTTCAATCTTTCCATAAAGAAAAGCACTTTTGACATCCATCTGATACACCACAAAGTCTTTAAATGAGGCATATGCTAAGAATAACCTGATTGCTTCAATTATGGCAATTGGAGCAAAAACCTAATCATAATCTATTTTTAATATTTTTTCCTTCTCTATGTGTATCCCTTGTGCAACACAATCTGCTTAATTTACTCACATACCTCTTTCCATCATTTCTTGTTCCTATACACCCATTTAGTACCAATGGCCCTTTTGCCATTAGGTAAATCCATCAAGGTCCAAACCTGTGTAAACTGAATTGTAGATAGCTCTACCTCAGAGCTTTCTATCCAACTTGGATCCTTCAGTGCTTGAACTACCTTTTTGGGTTCTTCTTGTGATAAAAAGCAAGCAAACAAGCAATTTTGAATGTCTTTATGGTTTCTTCTTTGTTCAAGAGTAGTGCTAAGAAACCCATGTTCCTCCAAATTCCTTGTCCATTATTCTAGTTTTGAGGGTTGAATTCAAGTCTTCAATATTTTTGTTCAATTAGATGGTCTTTTGTGTATTCTTGTGGTAGAACATGATTGACTTGGAAGTATGTATCCAAATTGTCCATGTCAACCCTTGAAATATCATCTTCAGCATCACTAAATCTGCCAATTTCTTCCAATTCAGGCATATTTGGATCATCAGCACATCCATAGACTATATTCTCAGCAACAACATTATCTACTATGCCAGCAGCATTAACAGTTGGACTAACAATTTTTAATATTGTTAGTGTGATTTGACATTGCATCCTTCCTCTTGATTTACTCTTGTGTGACAACCGTAGGCTTGAGCATGGTTGTTTCTAACCGTAGTGATGACCTAATATTAATGTTCATATATGTACGGGTTATGTGTTTAATATTGTTTATTACGTGTTTTAAATGTGTTTGTGTGGGATATGTGAGAATGGGATAATCAATCCATTGAGCGTGATCGTCATATTAGGATTGGATTTTGAGTTGGATGTTTCGTGGAATTCATTCGTTCACTTTTGGTGACAATGAAATGATTTGGTGATTGAAGCGGTTTCGCGATAATTGTGTAGTAATTATACGTAAAATATAACGTATTTATGTGTAGTAATACCAGGATAGATTAGGTCTAGTAGTTAGAAATAAGGAAGAAAAGAATTTTTTATTTTGGAATGTTTTAGGTTTAATAAAAAATGAAAAGTTAATTATTTTTAAAGGTCTAGTAAATTGCGTTTACGCAAAAAGTAATAGCTCAAATAACTTAGGTTTTTATAAAAACTTAAGGTAAAGCAAATAATTAAGTAATTAATAAATAAATAAAAATATTTTTTATACTGAATAGTAAAAAATGAATTTTAGAGGAAAAAGAAGAAAAAAAGGAAAAGATACTATTCAGCCACGGATAAGGGAAAGAAAAGAAAAAAAAAGGAGTTTAAAAGGAACAAAACTCTAATTAGATCTATCTATAATTTAATTAGGGCCTATAAATATCAAAATAAAATCCCTATCCCCCTCCCTCCCCCCCTTGTATAACCGGTCAAACAAAGGGAAAAGAGGAGAAAAAAAATTAGGGTTTTGCTTTGTGAAGAAATCAAGCTCTAAGGTAAGTTTTTAATTAATCCTTGTTAGTTATTAATCTTTAATCATGTAATAATTAATATGGTGGATAATTAGGGTTCATTAAAATCAGTAATTAATGATATAATAATCATGTTATAATGATTAGGGTTTAATTAGAAGCTTAGGGATGTAATTGGTTTTAAAACTTAATTCGCGTTAAAAATTTGATTTGGATTGAGGCAGAATTCGCTGTGTTTTTCGCAATTATCTCAATGATGGTAATACTTTTGTCAAGTTTTCGGTGCTCCTATAACATATCTCAAAAGTTCAAGTTTTTTAAGAACATCGGCCACAAAGGTTTTTGAGTCGGGAGCATTCAATCTTGTTGCAAGAAAAGTTTCAAAGCAAGTAAATACGATCAATTAGGTTCAGATTACAAGGTATAAAACCCCCCACTAAAATCAAATTACTTACCATTCTACAGGAGTTTTAGTTCTATGGTCTATTAAAATCCCCCCAAAGGAGAGCTTTCTGATTTGGAGTCTCAGTATGGTTTTTATAGGTCCAAACTTTTAGTGTTCAATCAGATCCATATTGGGACTGTTTTTGAAGTTTGATTTTCTTAGAGTACTTGTGTATGTAAATCTTTTGAAATCAGAAAGGTAGTTAATATACTCATAAATGAACATGGGTGTTTTTTGTATGAATTATGGTGGTCAGTAAGTAGAGGTTTTGAGTACGTTAAATCACGTTAAAATTCTATAGTTTTGAACAAATTATGACTAACTAGTAAAACTTGTTAATGAAGTGGTTAAAGTTGGGTATGGTGTCGGGGTGACCCATGAGGTACTTAAACTCTTATACATCTATCATATTATTGTTACATATGCATTAAGCTTTGGCTTAGTAGCGTGTAACACGAGTTATTTTGTTGTTTAGATTTTGTGCCTAGTTATTTGTAGGCTTTTTGTTGAATCTTTTGGAAAGCTAAGCAAAGGTGTTTTCATAGCCCGCTTTTTCTCCATTTATTTTAGGTGAGAAAATGATGCAATGTCTTGTTGTCATGTTAAAATGTTTCTTAAGCTTGTTGTAGTTATGTAATTGGATCGGATGAGTAACAGTCCTACTTAGTGTTGTGATATTGGATCGATGAGTACGCCTACTTAGTGCTGTGATATGGGATCAACGATGGGTACTTGCCAACCCAGTGTATGATATGATTGGAATTAGTGATCCCAATTGCAAAATGAGTGTGACGTGGTAAGAACTAGCGTGAGCAATATGAGGCCATTGTAGACAGACGCACAATAGTATGTTGATATGAATGTGGTCACGTGGCACGGATACGTCCGTTGTAGTAAATTTTTTTGTCATGAATTGTTTTGTAATTGGCCCGCAGCTAAGTTGAAAATTTTTTTGGATATTGTATATGTCAGTAAACCAATGATTCTCGCCTCAACTTTATGTTACGTTTTAAGCATCAATTTCAGAGCTTTAATGTGCTAAAGAAGAGCGAAGTGGCTAGCAAGAGCCCGTAAGGATGCTTGGAGTTTATTTATGCTTTCAGTTTAAATAAAAGCGTTTGCATGAATTTCTGGATTATGTTTTTGGCATGTCATTAATGACGAGACTCATTTCTCATTAATAAAGACACCGTTAGGTTATAGTATTGTTATGACACTTTGTGTCTTGCTTTACTTTATTTTTCATTTTAGTATTACTCTATATAGACACCATTGTGTTGTGATGATATCCATGTCTTGTTTACCCCGGCCTCACGTATCCGCCATGGCGGGGTGAGGACCACTTGGCTCATTGTACTTGTAACCTCACTATCTTCATTCCCTGGATCTTCAGCATCCTTCTTTTCCTCCTCCCCTGATGGTTTGAATCCAGCATCAGTGAATCCATTGAACTAAATAGAATGGTGATTCTTGAGGTCCATAAATGGAAGCAGTAAGGTAATCTTTGCCATTATGTCTTCATTCATGTTAGTTTTTTATCCTCATCACATGCTTTTGTACCTGCATTACCATTAGACTAATTTCTTGCAACAACTGGCTTATAATTCATTGAATTTGATAGAGCATCTATATCAAAAAACCAATTAGGTCTACTTCCTACAATATTAGGTGTATCCTCACTAAATTAAACATGCAGGTTCTCTTCTACTATCCTAGTTCTATTGTTGAATACTCTAAATGCTTTGCTATTGGTAGAGTATCCTACAAAGAACCCTTCATCAGCCTTTCCATCAAATTTACCTAGGTGATCTATGGTATTAAGGATTGTAACAGGACACCCAAATGGTCTCATGAAGCTTAAGGCAGGTTTTCTACCTAGAAAAAGTTCATAAGGGTCTTGTGTGAGCTAATAACTACACCACTATTTTGGACATAACAAGCAGTATTAACTGCTTCAGCCCAAAAAGTTGTTGGTAATTTTGAATCAGCTAGCATAGTCCTAGCAGCCTCTATTAGTGTCCTATTTTTCCTTTCTGCTACTCCATTTTGTTGTGGAGTCCTAGCAACACTAAATTCCCTCTTAATACCCTTCATTTCACAAAACTGATTCATGACCCTATTCTTGAATTCAGTCCCATTGTCACATCTAATCACTTTCACCTAAGTCTCTATTAGATTTTCTATGCATGTAATGAATGTTTTAAGGATTTCAGTAGTTATCAATCTTAGTGCTAAAAACGAAAACCCAACTAACCTACTAAAATTACTGTGACAACTAGACAAGATGCATCTTTTCCGATTAAAACTCCTTTACAAATGTGGGCCAAACAATCGCATGGTGCAACATATTGTAACGGGTGGCTGATTGAAACTGTTTATGGTCTTACAAGAAGACTGCTCTATGTTTGCTTTCCCGTCTGACAAGCAACACAGTTGTTGATTAATTTTCAAAAAGTTTTTGAAGGGTAAAACCTCTACAAGACGCCCTTACTAGTGTAGTCATTGTTTTGAAATTTACATGTCCAAGCCTCCTATGCCAAAAATTAGATTCATCTGGTGTGGCTTTTGCAAAGAGACAAGTGAGACCTCCTTGAGGAACAACATTCTTTAAATCAACACTGTACATGTTATCCTTCTAAACTTTAAGCAAACATGACTTTCATTCAGTTAACCTTTAAGGTCTGGAGACAAAACAACACATCAGTATCAGTTAAAATGAACACTATTCGTCTTGTCACATAGAAGGTATCATTTGTAAGAACCTGAAAAGTTAAACCTTTAGTTCCTTTACTAAGTACTCAGCTTCAAATCCAATTTACTAGTTCTAATTTAACCTTCCCATAATTTTCCCGCCTGTGGAGTTACCTCCAAAGGTAACAAATCCTCCATCAACTTTCTACTCATAATACATGTAATATAGGATTCTGTTACCTGTCATGTGCCGATGCATCCACTGTCAATTACTACCTATTATCCTTCAAAGCTTGTTGTGGATTGCCTTCACATAAGGGTAGAAAATAAGTTTCTTTTCTGGGGACCCAACCCATTTCTGACATGATCTCCTTGTGCATCAACATAGTCCAAATATTTTAAAGGATGACACTTGAGCACCATTATTTCTGGAAGACATGGTCTAAGACTTTTATGTTTAGGTCCCAACCCGACATGATGAGGCCTTAACAACATTTCCCTTGTTTCCTTAACACCCTAAGAACTGCTTTTTTGCCTATCCTATTAACCTACTAGCATTGGCCTAGCAGCATTAACATTTTTATCATTAACAAGTATAACCCTCGTTATTAAAATTATTGTATTTACGTGCTGTTTATTTTGTTATAAATCCTTCTAGCATTGAATATGCAGTATTAATAACATTTTTTCATGGGTTCCTCTAGCATTATTCACTGCTGTTCTTGGTTGAACAGTATTAACTGGTCTAGCAGCATTAAGTGAAATTGGGTCAGACCTAGTTAAGACTGTTCTTGGAACCATGTTCCTTTTTGGACTAGGGTGAGTTAATTTAGAGAATTCTGTTTGTTCCACGCCTTGAACATTGGTCCAAACTGGTTTTCAAACTTTGATTATTAACATTAATGCATTTCTTTCTCAAATGTTCAAAACTACCACCCACATGACAAGCATGGTTGCACATCTCAAAATCATTCTCTAATTTTTAAGACAGATCTACTGGTTCTAATTTCCTCTTGTTTCCTCTAGACTAAGTTGTTTTATCTATTTTTATCAACTGATGTGTTCTAGGAATTTACCTGCTTAGTAGACTTAACAAAGTTTATCTTAGAAAACTAGGTTATTAAACACTCAAACAGTTTTTTAATCTAGGCACATCTCTTCCTCACTTTCTAACACTAATCTCAATAATTTGGGCTCCATCTTCTTTCCTAGCAGTCTTAGGTTCATTAGTCTCAACTAGCTTTTTTCAACTACAAAACTCACATAGCATCAACTCCATTCACATCAACAAAATCAGATCTAGACTAGGATATACTAGAATCAGGTTATGGTGCATAAAAATTCCAGTATAGGAAGTAAGACAACATTATAATACCCTAATCCTGTTTTTACACTTATCCATTATCTGTCTTCTAGAATTCACTTAGGCTTTTGATGAATTTTCAAATTTTGTACTGTAAGTTGAACCACATCTTTTTTCTTTTGTAACAAACTCCAACTATCCTTTTAAGCTACTGTAATATCTAAAATCTCTTAATATATTTCACACGTTTTAATAGTTTTTATATCTTCCACATACACAAAACTTATTTTCTTAAAGACTAACAGTCTAAGCTCTACAGATTCTAAAACCCAGTTTTATAAGAGACAAACACATATCCTAGCTATTCCTTAAGTCCTTTAACGAAGTATTCATTTTGTTCTTTTAGACTTATTACACAGTCCTAAATAAATGAAACCACCAATTTGAGTCTTAGATACCTCAAGGTTGTAGAAGAACTTGAATAATTTCATTCGAGTTTTGGATTCGAGTCTAGATATTGTTAGAGATGTGATAGGACTAGTATGGAGATAGTTGAGGCAGTGATGATGGGATTATAGGTTTAGAATGTGGATTTGTTAGATTTGTATGTGACGAGGGGTTGTGATGATGTTGTTGATTGAATCTGCTTAGAGTCAAGTCTGTACTTCTACCATCTACATTTCTGTACTTTTTCTAGGATTATTTTCTTTTGGTCAGACTCATTGAGTTGACCCAGTCAACTCGGTAGTCATGGTATGGGTGTATAAATTGCCTAAGAGGCATGGTATAATTCGCCCATAGTTTGGTATAATTCGCCTAACCAAAATGTATAATTCACCTAAAGCTTTTTGGTATAATTCGCCTTCAGTTAGGTAATTAATTCGCCTATGTACTTTATCCGGAAAAAAAAAGGATCTGATTTTTCTGTCCTTTTTTCATCTTTTCCATTTCTTTCCTTATCTCTGTTTTTTCGAACACAACATGAAGAATACGATAAAGCCAGAAAAGTACTATGACAGCAGAATTAAGACCACAAAAAGCTATAAAAATAAGCACTTTAACCAGAAAATAAGCTTAACTAAGGACAATAAGCTCAAAACCAGCCAATAAGCCCAAAACGTCATATTGGTAAATAGTAACATATGATGAGACATATTTGAGACAGTTAAACAGATCTATCTATAAAAAATGACAAAGGACAAACGTGACTAAAGTGATGGATTTTGAAACTGATAAACAACATAAAACCAATCAGACGATAAATAAATAAAACCGACCCAAGAATGAAAACATGGCTCTGATAACAATTGAAGAAACTAAAGAATCAATGATTTGGTAGCCGGGGAGGCTCAAACCATAAGATAGTCATGATTCTAGTAAGAGGGAGTAGAGAGAGAAATAAATGTGTAAAAGAGAATGAAAAGTGAAAGAATACAAGAGTCTCAACCCCTCCATAGAAGCCATGGAGGGGTATATATAATCCATACGCCTCACAACTATACAATAATGCCTATTCTAGTCCCTGCGTATGTGACTATGATACACTATGGTAATTCTGTAATGTCGTCACATAAAATGAATTTCTAATAATTATGCGGATTGATTGTGAGTAGCAGTGGTTTGTGCAGTTTCTAGATCCATCTCTTCCTTGTGAGTAAAGAGTTCTCTTTGTTAGTTTCTTATAGTTCAAAGTTTTAGAACATATGCTCTAATACCACTTGTTGATCCCAACTTAAGATCGATTCCTTAGCTTGTAAAGGTTAAGTAACTTTGGATAAATCCAAAACAACTATGGTAGAAACTTTATGAATACTAAAGAGTATGCGGAATCTACTCTTTAATACTTAGAAGAATATTAATGAAACAGTAAACTGTATGAACAATGATATTACTGAAAAGCTCCAATATTACTATTATCAATAATACGAGTACTCTGTGTAGTACTAGGGTTTACAACCTTGAAGCTATATATCAAAAACGTATGAATGTGTATATAAAACCATAACCTAGGATCTCCTTTTATACACCAAGGAGTCCTTTACAAGATAACTACAAATCTTCTATAATTCTAATAGATAACTGCAAATCTTCTAACTTAATACGATATACATATCTTTTACAATAATATCTCATACTTAACCCGTAAGTAATCTTGATAAACAATCTTCATCTTAATCCTTTCTCTTGTCTTTATCCTTCTGACAGTAGAAACTCTTCTAACAGTTGTAATCTTTCAGCAGTTGTAAGCAGCAACATTAACTTTTATACCAGCAGCACTAACTGTGTACAAGCAGTAGTAACTACTTAGAATATTTTCTTCATTCTTCATCAGCAGTACTAAGTTACACTAGCAGTACTAACTTTATGCTAACAGTTGTAACTTTACTCAAGCAGTACTAACATATACTAGCAGTACTAAGTTACACTAACAGTAGTAACTTGTATACTAGTAGTATTAACTACTTAGTAGTATTTCTTCTAAGTCTCTGAGCAGTCTTAACTTCCATTAGCAGTAGTAATATATACTAGTAGTAGTAACTCTAACCTTAGCAGCAGTTACTTCCAAACAGCATCAAGAAGCTTTTAATCCCAATAATCCTCCCTTAAACTTGATATTCTTCTTCTGAATCTCAAGTTTCTTCATTAAAAGTCTTCACCATCACCAAAAGGATGCATTCAAACACTTCCAGGATTCTTGAGCAGTTTAGTCATGAGCTTAAGAAGCTGATAACACATTTCATTCCAATGGTCAGCTTGAAGCTTCTTGTTGAGTATTTTTGTGATTGTTGCAGGTGTAAGAGGATACTTTTTCTCTACCAGCATAAATATATGCAGATTTTGAAATCTCACAAAATGTACTCCACCTGAAGAAAATAGCTTCCAAACTGTCACTTTGTGTCCTTGTAGATTCCTCCAAACTTCACTTTCTATATCTGGTTCAAACATCACTTTCAGATCACCCATAACACTCTTTCATATGCCTCCTCTGGCCTTGATGACTGTAAAATCCTGGAATTTTCGGAAAATTTAAATGACTGTTTTACCCTTTGACTTTTGGGTCCGACTTGACTTTTTGACTTTTGGTCTTTTATTGTCACATAAAAGTGATTACCGCGTAACTGGTAAAATTTTCGGAACATATTTTAATAATAAATCATATTTATTATTACATACCTCGAGTAAAAAGTTAATTTCAACTTATTTGACTTGAAAACGAAAAAGATATAGATTATTTCTAAGCTGACGTATAAAAAACGAACCACCAAATCACGTTTTTACTACTCGAACTCTAAAGCAATTTGATATAAAGAGATATTTCGGACAACTTTTTAGTTTTACCCGAAACTTGGAAACAAGCAGAAAAGGACTAAAACAGCCTCGCAAAATTTTGAACAGCGCACACAACGTGTACCAACACAAAAATAATTAAATTTATTTTTAATTATCACTATTTATTTAATAAAATTATTAAATAAAATCATTTAACATTTTTTTTAAAAGCGTTTATTGATAACGCGAATATTCGAGTTAAATTTTTTTTTTTCGGACAGGGCATAACCGGGTCACCAAATAAATAACAAATATTTTTATATAAATGTTATAAAAATATTTATGAAAGACTATCAAATGAATAATCATTTTTATTGGAAAAATTATACCAAACGTAATGGCGCAAGTTTCGTATTTTGAATCATCCGATAAGTGGCTCAAACGAGTCCCGAACCGTTATTTAACGAAAGTTACACTTTTGGTCCCTGTGAAATATTTACACAATTTACCCTAAACTATTTTAACTTGTCACATTTAATTGAAAGTTTTAATATATATATAAAAGTTTATATCTTTTTTTCATTTCATTCCATCTTTGATAAAACATACACACACACATATAAAACACTCTCCCCTTCTCCATTTTTTCCGGCGAGCTTCCGCCGTCGGCCGTCACCACCGCCGCCGTCGTCGGCCACCGGAAAACTTTTCCGGGGAGATTTCCAGTCAAGTCCAAAATTGTAGATCGGCCCCCGATCTACCAAATCCCCACCACCACTCGCGGCCACGCGCCGCCCACCCCTTTTCCGGCCGCCACAGCAGCCGCCGCTGCCACCCCTCTATCGCCGCTTCAACGTCACCACAGCCATCATCATCACATCATCATCGTCATAACACCTCCATCATGGCTGCCGCCCCAAAAAGGTGCGTTTGGCAGCCGCTGCCGCCTCTACTCGTTACCACCACTGAAGCCACCACCATTACATCGATCACCACCACCCTCGTGGTCTCCACACCATCCCACCATCACTACCACTGCTGCAGTAGCAGCCACCAACCACCGAAACCACCAACATCATCACAGCCACCACCATATACCACCTGCACCATCACCAACGCCCCCACTACTACAGCCACGCCACCCTCAATGGTGCGTGTGGTTTATCAGCCCGCCAAATGGGTGCGTCCGGTTTCATATGCACCGAAAAGGGTGTGTCGGGTTTGGGTTTTGCACCAAAAAGGGTGCATTTGGTTTATTATTTCATGAGATAGGGTGCGTTGGTTTGATTTCGGCACCACAAGGGTGCGGTCGGTATCGCGTCAGCCGCCCGATTAGGGTGCGTTTGGCTGTGACAGCCCAACAATGGTGCATTTGGCTGTTGTAAACAGCTAGGGGTGTTCGGTTGGTTTGTAAAACAACAAAATGGGTGCGTTGGGATTTTAGAACAACTAGGGTCCGTTTGGTTTCGCACCGCAACAGGGTGCGTGTGGTTATAAAATCAAAAAGGGGGTGTTTGGTTCACTGTTTAACGCCTTAAGGGTGTGTTTGGGACAGCAGATTTGCACCAAGGGGTGTGTTTGGTTTGGCAGTTAACGCCATACAAGGGTGTTTGGTTTGGCAGTTAACGCCAAACAGGGGTGTTTGGTTTTGCAGATTGTACCTAGGGGTGCGTTTAGGTTAAGAGAACGATCATAAGGGTGCGTTTGGTTTGGCAGAATAACTAAACGGGCGTGTTTGGGTGAGCATAAACAACCTTTAGGGTGTGCTTTGATTTATATAAACCGATTAATAAATATATCATAAGATTTTAGGTGCGTTTGGTTTTGCACAAAGATCACCAAGGGTTCATTGGTTTATACACTTGACTAATAAAAATAACACGAGACATATATAAATTATAAACCGGATATATATTGGTGATTTAAATTGGTTAAGTAAATATGATGTTTATTATTTGGTTTAGTTTAGATATGATAACAAATAAATATTATATAATAACATACATCTCGGGTGCTTGAGAAGCTTACACGCTAAACATTGAAACATATATTGATTTCGGAAAACTATGAGATATTACGAATATGAAATCGTTATTATAACGAAACAGTCATGCCGAACATTATATAAATTTCTATACTTAGTAATGTTTAACTAAAACTTTTATTATTGTAAAACCCTGTAAAAAGAGATAAGTTATATTTTAAAAATAGAGAGACAACAATTTTTCCTATTACAATAGACCAGACCAGGTTTAAGCCACTACCCGCGAGGAACGAAATATAACCGTTTAAAAAATATTATTTTAATAATTTATAATGTCATCGTAGAAGATAACATAAAAATTAATTGTAAAAGAGCTTTACACAAATCGTTTAATTTTAATTGGTAATCCTTAAACGTACAGATAACGTTTACATAATAACATTTTATTCAGATAAATTGGTGATTTAGAAACAGATCAAACTAATTGGTATAATTAGTTCTCACACTTAAAATATATTACATGCAAAGTAGTATATATTTCACATATTAATCTTTGGATTAGTTTGACTTATTATATAAGTCACGATAGAATTATATATTTGTATTCATTTTTCATATGTAATAATATACGGGATATATACATACTTTGCGTTACATTCCGATTTATTTTATTTAACCACCACAAACTATTAACACATTCATTTATTTCAACGAGTCGGCGTTGACGTAAACATTCATCGCAGTAAATCCAATAATAACGTTACTCCTCGCTAGTTGGGTATTAGTCGATAAGATTTATTGCAACTCTCAGTCAAGCCGCATCGCTCTGTTGTGTAGTGCATATTAGATGCTACTGTCAATCGTTCTTCAACATCGAGGTGAGTATATAGCTCCCCTGTTTTTACTCGTTTTACATATATTTTGGGGTGAGAACATGCTTGTTTACAAATGCATTTATATGGTTGATTAACAGTTTGGTTTATATACTCATTTATACATCTCGCGAGGAAATATAAACTTTGGTTTAGTTTTGAACGAAACACACAGATACTATACTTTTATGATTACGGATTAGCTCAGGTTGTATGTTATAAAGTGATTCAATGCTGAGGGTGTCCAGGTGGGGGCATCCGGTGTAGGCACACGTAAAGTAATTCAATGCTGAGGGTGTCCAGGTGGGGGCATCCGGTGTAGGCACACGTAAAATAATTCAATGCTGAGGGTGTCCAGGTGGGGGCATCCGGTGTAGGCACATGTAAAGTAATTCAATGCTGAGGGTGTCCAGGTGGGGACATCCGTGTAAGCACATGGCTATTATTTCTGTATCGCATCAGTTTTATAGAGCTTAGAGTGATCGTAATCAGTGTGTTTACTACTCACGTTGGATATTTACTTGCCTTGAATCAAAGTGGCAATACAAACTTTAAACATTTTCTGAGATAGTATATATATATATAAATATCTTACATGCTTTGAACAATTGCGGTACAACGTTCATACGTACATTTTTGTGACTATTTCGGGATTTAAATGGTCATGCATACTTTACAACTATTTGATTTCTAAAAATCATACATACATTTTGGAAAACATTTTAAAGGATTTTAAAAGGTCCCATACACACTTGACCATGAACTTTGGTTCGCATTTTATATCTTAAACAAATCTATGAACTCACCAACTTTAATGTTGACCAACTTTTTTGAGCAATGTTTTTCTCAGCGTGAATTAGATCTTGATTATTTGATTGTAGCATTGAGTCTAAACTGACAAGTTTCCATTCATGGAGTTTTCTACATACATACAAGTGCAACAATCTTGTTGTGTTAATTTCAAGCTTTTCATTGTGGATGCAATTATGGGACAAACATTTATACAATTTCAAGGATATCAACGAGATTACTTTCAAACGACAACATTTAGGGGTCGTTCTCATTGTATCTAGCGCATGTAATATTATGAAAAGTAGCGACTCCCCCGGAAATACTTCAAGCTAGCGCCATGTTTTTGGGGGTACAATTGTATCAAGCACATGTTATAGAGAACTAGGTTGCATTCTTTAACCCTAATAATAACCGTATTCACAAAGCATGCATCACATCAAACATTTTATAAAGTGCATACACGCTACTTCATATGAGCTTACTAGTGTCTTGACATTACGTGTTGCATTAAAGTCATACGTGCATTCATAGTATATTAATATATATAGTTTGCATTCCTTTCGTGTATATCGTAATCGCTTATTTATATAAAAGTTATTAATATAAATACCAGAATATTATTAAGACAATGTGGGTTGCACAATGTCTCATTCTACTCAGTTCAGACATTGTGATTTGCTAATGTCTCACTATCGTTCTCAAGACAGTAAGTTTAAACAATGGTCTCTAAGAATATTATTTTCTTCATAGCTTTATACAATATAGTATTACACGAAGACCGTTATAATTTTTGTTTACATGGAATTATGTATGAATCTAAGTATTACAAGTCTTGTAGGGCGGGACTTGTAATATAAGGATTGATATGATAATGCGATGTAAACAAAACCCGTCACAGGCAGTTAGTGGTTTACATGGGATTCAATTATAAATCTAAGTAATACAAGTCTTGTATGGCGGGACATGTAATAGGAGCTTTATATGATAATTGCTATGATGACCTCGTGCAAAAAGACCTTTACCTTAAATTAACGCTAGACCGAGTACTCATTAACGATCTTGAGCACGATGACGATCTCCTGATAGTTTTACTCCCCGTCTCCGAAGACGAGTTTGGAACACTCGTCCCATACTCATTAGAGCACATGCATCGTCATGTCAGCCATCGCCTTGGAGGTTATGTGAGTACGCGTATTGCATCGGGAATTATTAAGTAGGATGATTTATGATCTATTTATTTGAAAGGATTGGGACGCCTCTTCATTTAAATAAATAAATTGTAAATCCCCGAACCATAAGTTTATCATTTCTTACTTACATAAATTAGGACGCTCCTTTATGTAAGTAATGAATTATAAATGAGTGGGCTTAATAATATCCGATATGAGACGAGTAAGAACCTGAACTCAATCATCACCGAAATTCTTTAAAAGGTCTAGAGACACAATCGTGTCTTACTACTCAGCAGAATCTTAAGGCCTCGCTTAGAACTATTTTATCTCATTCTTAAGTTATTACTTTTGCGATTGCAAATCCTTGCAATCATGAACTGTCTGTGGAGCTAACAGACTGAGTACCATATTCCGCCGTCTATCGCATGAGCTCTCCCGCGAGCTTCTCCCATTTGTTGAATTTTTATTCTGGGGATATTATCTCTCGGAGGGTCCTCACCCTCTGCATCCCATCACCATTTGTTATAGTTATTGTCGTTATGGTTGCTATCGTGGGCCCTGGAGCGGTCCCAACTGGTACAACTTCATCCAATTGAGGATACAAACCCCTTAAACTAGATAAACACCTATCGACGAAAGAGATAGTCGGACTATTCATTTCGGGTCACTAGTACGAAGACTTAGGTCATGATACACTCTGGTACTGCCAAGTAAGTTGGACACTTACATCCATAAGCCTCGTTTGATGTAAATCATCGAACATTACAGATATCAGAATCGAGACTCCGTTCTGGAACATTTAAAACGATATACAAACATACTCACGCGACTACATCTGCTTATTGATGTTTTCTCTATTATGAGATTTTCTTTATAACGCGGTTATATCAGTCATAAGATCTGTAATGATATTTTTGAGATACCTATTTTGATGGATTAAATATCTGGTCAAATTTAGCCAAAATTTTTGTATAATGGGGAAGTGTCCCGAAACAACTAAATATGCTAATAAAGGTATCAATCAGCCGTTTTTGTATTAGAATAATGCAAGTGCATTTACACCCCAAGTACGCCGCATATTCTTTTGTGTGCGCCGCACTTTCTCGAATTAACATTTAATGCTAGTGCATTTTGTAACATCCGGGAATTTTTGAAAATTTTAAATGACTGTTTTACCCTTTGACTTTTGGGTCCGACTTGACTTTTTGACTTTTGGTCTTTTATTGTCACATAAAAGTGATTACCGCGTAACTGGTAAAAATTTCGGAACATATTTAATAATAAATCATATTTATTATTACATACCTCGAGTACAAAGTTAATTTCAACTTATTTGACTTGAAAACGAAAAAGATATAGATTATTTCTAAGCTGACGTATCAAAAACGAACCACTAAATCACGTTTTTACTACTCGAACTCTAAAGCAATTTGATATACAAAGATATTTCGGACAACTTTTTAGTTTTACCCGAGACTTGGAAACAAGCAGAAAAGGGCTAAAACAGCCTCGCAAAATTTTGAACAGCGCACACAATGTGTACCAACACAAAAATAATTAAATTTATTTTTAATTATCACTATTTATTTAAAAAAATTATTAAATAAAATCATTTAACATTTTTTTTAAAGCGTTTGTTGATAACGCGAATATTCGAGTTAAAATTCATTTTTTTCGGACAGGGCATAATCGGGTCACCAAATAAATAACAAATATTTTTATATAAATGTGATTGCAGTTTTACATACATATAAAATATACTATAAAATAATATTCCACAAGAGCTATTAAGAAAATTCCCTAAGGAAAATT
>BQNB010079206.1:16832-28248 GCA_026074375.1 Tanacetum coccineum
TGTACATTTAACGATATGTATTACAAGTCACATTTTTGTCATTATCAAAACAAACGAGAATGTGTAGATTAAATACCGTAATATTTGCACTAACAAAACTCAACATCATCCTCATCCATTTGATTACATCCAATATCAAAGATCTCATTAATAGCCTTTTTTATTAGGTTGTATTTTACAACCTTTCCAGATAAGTTTATCACTAAAAAAGAATCATCTTCCTTTTCTCTCAAACCAATACTCTAAACAATTAACCGAATCGACCATCCTCCTGGAAGTGGATTCATAATTTCTCCAGTATTAACATGGTACCTAACTAACCACACAGAACACCCTTTCCTCGTCTCATAGATAGTAAGATCTCTAGAGCCAATTTCATCTCTACATACAAGAAGCAAACACCCACGTGACTCGAAAAAATTCCCTTCCAGATGCAACATTTGAGGTATTTCCACGAGTATTAAAACTGGATCATCACTATAGCCGCCAAAATACTCTAAGAAGTTCCTTCCCTGATGCAATCCATGAGAGATTTGTATGGCTGTTATAATTAGATGGTCATGGTCTTCAATAATTAATTTGTAATGCTTAAGCTGCCTATTCTCAGTTTCTAACTAATGGAAGGCATCATTTGAATAGATTGCACTGTCAAAATGATCAAAACTGAAGTAGTTAAACTGGTCCCTACACAAGCTCCAATTGCTTGTCTTTGAAGAGTAAATTTGAATCTCAATGTCACAAGATGTGCATCCAGCTTGCATCACTTTGTAGTCAAATGATTTTCTAGGATCAAAGGCCATTCTCAATACAACACTTTTGTAAAAACGTAAATTATCATGGGAGTAATATGGTTGCGGAAGCCTTTTAAATAAATTAGTGGATGAATTATATACATAATAAAAAAATAGTCAACGCCCAACCAGTACACAGAAGCAAACCATTATAAGACTGCAAGATCCTAAGATGATCAACTTCTTCAGCAGAACCAAAGGAGTTATCCATAATGGATTTTCTTGAGTTAAGTCTGGAATCTAACGACACAAAGTCACATTCAAATAAAGATCTAAGGTGATTAACAAAAAGACCAGCAGGAGGATCAAGGTTGGGGATTTTGCTACGGTTAAGCGTGAAAACATGGGAAGTAAGAATTCTTAGCCATTGTTTTGATACAGTTGTAAAGAGATGAATACATAGAATAGGTAATCAGATTAATATTTCAGTCAAAAGGTCATCGTTTGTAAGGACTACATGTGGTTGTACAGAGTTTTTTCGAGCATGTGTGCTACGATTTTGTGACATCATCTCTGATGACTAGTGATTTTTGAAGATGTTGCCGGAATTATAAAATTGGAATAGAAATAATGAGTTAATGCACTTTGGAAACACATAAAATCGTTTGAGAAAAAAATCATTTATTACTGGTGTAGTATCTGAGACATCATTAAATAGGGAATACAAGAGGAGATTCTAAATAGGTAGGGACGAATTTTGCAATAGCACTCACCACATACCCAAGTCAAACTCTAACAAATAAACTATCACTGTTGGTCCCATTCTTAAATGATAGTAACATTAAGCCATTACCAAACACACCATTAACTTACTTTAGATAGTTTGACTTGTAGTATTTAAACTGGTAATATTTTGGACACTAACCAAATTAACTTGTAAAGTCAAACTTATCAAAACCTAGTAGTTCAAGCAACATTATTAAAGTGGACATAAGATGCATTAGCAAAAGATTAGATGTTTGAACATAACCTATTTGATCAGCTACCATTGAATGTATGATCAAACAACATAAAAGGTAACAAATTTATTGTTTTTCAATTACTACATCAGTTTATGTTAAACAGAAGCAAACATGTCACTTTTTACAATGTCTATCGCTTAACTTGAACATCAACACTTCCTTATGTTCGAACCTTTTTTCCCCTTTCTGTCTTAATCTACAACTTTAGCATCTTTTGTTTTTCTTATTCCAAAGGTTTTGTTACCAATACAAGCCTATGTATGAGTTGCTGCAAGGCCTAGTATGCAATTCCTTATTGGAACAGGGCATTTAGCAGGAAATGGTTTAGTTTGAAGCTTTTGGTTTACAACTTTATGAGTTGTAACCTTTTTTGGCTTGGAGGTGGAACCTTTTGATTTAACTACAACTTCAGATTTTGCAATCTCCTCGTCGATTATATCCTCATACCACTTAAGCAACTCTTTTTTTGGGCCTTTCCTAGCAGTTGTTTTTGGTTTTTTTATTGAATCATCATAATAAGTTTCATCACTACTAGGACCATCAGAACTTGTATCATCAGAAGAAGGTGTTTCATCAGAACTTGTATCAGACTGAATGATAATGATTTCTGTAAATAAAAAATGTTTGGTTAACAATCTATTTGTAACTAAAGGTACTGTTAATATTGTAACTAAATGTCCACTTTTGGGGGCGATAAAGGAATAATTACTTCTATTTCCTCAATAAATCAAGATTAGGGATGGCAATGGGTCGGGGAATTTCGGGGATCGTACTTACCATCCCCATCCCCGTTTCTCAGCCTCATCCTCATCCCCGTCCCCATCCCCATCGGGGAATCGATTTACATCCCCATCCCCATCCCCAATGGGGATCGGGGATCCCCACGGGGATTCAGGGATTTTTCGCCCTTATAAATTAAGCATAAAATTACACAACTAAACGAAAATATAAAGAATTGACCTACATAATGTCTTAGAACGCATACGTTGTACATAGTTTGATTAATTAAAATGCCATTCAACTTTAAAGCATCGTAAATACTAAAATATTACATATACTATATAAATAAAATGGATCGAATGTGTGTATTCGGAAAAAATATTAGTTGAATAATATATAGTTAGTACTTAACATTTTAAAAGTAGTCGATTCACTAAATATGACATATTCATACAAATATACTTCAAGTATAATATTTGTCAATACTTACTAATTTATACGTATACATGTACATGTAGTATTAATATACAAATAATTTATATATATTTGCACATTAAAAAGTTCGGGGTCGGGTACGGGGCCGGGGATTTATGTTATCCCCATCCCCGCCCCATCCCCGGTTTCATAATTCGGGGATTCCCCGTCCCCATCCCCATCCCCGGTCAACTCGGGGATTCCCCAGTCAATTCGGGTTTGGGGATCGGGTCCCCATCGGGTACGGGTTTTATTGCCATCCCTAATCAAGATATTCATTCCTCAAGATACATCAGAATAAATGTTACCTTTGTTCAATTTGTTTTCCTTTCTTTGAAGCATCTTCTTATTTTTTAGACAGGCAAAGACCTTTTCTAGATTCTATATCCTGTTTTCTAGGTTATCCATCATGGCGTTCATATCCACTAAGCCGTTGTCATCTATAAAGATAAAAAACTAAAATAAATAATAGACCCTCTTAAAAGAACAATGCATAAAAAACATTCAAACATGGATTGGGACTTTTAAACCAAAACAATACCAAGAATCGGCCGAACAAGAGAGTTGATTCCACTACCACCAGTTGCATCCATTTGCAAAGAATTACAGTTATTGGGTATAATCAAGCAATTAGATTTTAGAATTTTGTTTACAATTAAGGTCTATGTTTGTGTGTGTTACACGAAGAGGCGATGGTTTTTGTTTATGTGAAACAATTAACCTTGCACCTAATTGAAAGTTGTACCCTTCAATATTTTAGGATTATTTATTTCATCAGTGGTCCCTGAACTTAAAGGTTTAATTCTACAGTGGTCCACGATCTTTTGGTTCACACATGTAACTTTCCTGCCTATTAAATGCTATACTTGACAACATTTTGCTTCGAGCCGTGTGAGAAACTGATAACATCAAATAATTAATACTTTTTTGTATCAAATTCCCTATCAAAATGCTTGTGAATATCTCATAAATGCCTGAAAATGATACTTAATCACTTATTTATTATTTACAAGAAGGAAACGAGCATTTGAACGAGAAACGCAAGATTTGGACACAAAAACAAGCAAAGTTGGATTCTTGCGACTCGTTACGGTGTAACCACCCCGCAGGAGTTACGTCGTAACCTAATTAAGGAAACAATGGTCATCACAACGACTACGACGTAATTGCTCAGTAACCTTTACGCCGTAACCTGCCACGTATGAAGATTGATGACGTATCCTAGTCACCATTACGGCGTAACATGTACGTTTGAGTTACGCTGTAACAGTTTTAAGCCTACGCAAAGGAAGCTCACATCAGCATGATTACGGCGTAAACCATAAAACAAGTTTATCGCATAAAAGTTTCGAATAGTAACATTATAGCCCTCATTCTCATATTCGACAACAACCCTTCCACCACAACAAGAGGGAGCATCAAAGGTTCGAAACCAAGCTTCCTATAAGACAATAAGAAATCCATCCAAAGTCCGAGGGAGAAGTCACTAAGCTTACTTTTGTATTTAATCATTCGTAAATGAGTACTGTAAGGATTATGAGCTTTCGATCAATGAAATCTTCCATTATTTCTTACTATATTGTTAGCATGACTGGCTAAGCACTTCTAGTATTGGCTTAGTTATGTAATTACTGCTATTATGATTATTGTTTCATGTTTAATTATCGTTTTGTTAGATATCATTATAGCATGTCATTAAACCCTACGTTTTGGTAGTATTGAAAGGTAGTTTTGACCCTGTTAGTTCTTTTATTAGGCTAACAGCTGAACTTAGGATTAGCAAGGTACTAGGATAAGTTGGCATATATCCCTAGTGTAGGAATCGACCAGATTACCGCCTTAATAACTCTAAATACTTGAAAAAGTACAGGAACTCTTTTAGAGAGGGTTAATCATCTATATAGGTTATAGACATGTCTTTTGGATCGTTGATACATAATAGCTACAACCAGGATACCTTAATATCAAGACTTTAGAGAAATTGGGATCCTAAGAAGTATAGGACAGACCTCGAATGTCAATTCGGATATGTTGATATTAGAACACTAATAAAACGATACTTAGACATCTCACTAGGAAACATATCATAAACAGTAGTAATGAAATAACTAGGTTAGCACGTTTTTCTCCCTATAGACTTCTTTTCAATTTACTTTTACGCATTTTATTTCCTGTCATAATTCTCAAAACAATTCAAAGCATTTTTAAACCTGTGACATTTCAAATTATAACTAATCTAAACTTAGCTCTTGGGACGAACTCGAATTTACTAGTCCTAAACTACACATGACCGGGTTCTCTGCCCGTTAGTGCGTGTAGACATCGGTGAACGAGTTTTATAAATTTAAAACTTGTGAAAATTTATTTAACAAATCAAACGCATAAAAAAAAGTCACATGAAATATAGTTTGACTTTAAAAACTCATACTGTATTTGAGTCATTAACCTTAGCCAAAGCAAAGCAATCACATAAACCTTTAAAAGGGTCAAACTGACCCAAAACAAAATAAAGCAACTAACTTGTTCAGGAGTACATGCATATTAAACAAAAACTAAGTTGAAGTGGAGGGTTTTGACTTTGAAGCACTTGAAGTTGAAACCTTTGAAGTCTTTGAAGTGGAAGCCTATGAAGCCTTTGAAGCACTTGAATTATAAACCTTTGAATTTGAAGCCTTTGACATGGCAAAGTAATATTCAAGAATATCCTCGTCACTAGAGTCATCATACCATTTGAGCAAACTTTTGTATGACCCTTTACTTGAAGCAATGATAGTAACTTCTTCTTCACTTGAGACTTCATCATCACATGAGACTTCATGACTAGTTAGTTCTTCGTCACTTGAGACCGCATCATCACTTGAGACTTCATCATCACTTGATGATATTACAATGACTTCTACAAAACATAATAATGCAACATAACATACCAAATAGACAACAAAATATAATGATACAACATAATACATTTGACCATAGTATCACAAACTAAGACATTACAAACTACTCACTAACCTTTGGCAACCTTTGTTTCTTTGGCAAACTTTTTTTCTCTTGCATCCATGGTATCTAAGAAACAAAAAATTAGGACAAACACAAATTAGGGCAAACACAAATTAGCGCAAACACAAATTAGGGCAAACAAAAATTAAAAAAATAGGATAGATACTCACTATAATTGAAGGCTAAATGTGACAATCAACGGCGTGTTCGAGAGAGGCAAATAAGAATGATCGTCCCCTCAGGGACATAATGGCGTGAGTTATACCCCTAAAAACAAAGTTGCAGATATGGTCCTTGTGGTTATACTTCACCGAATAGATGAAAATACCCATGACATAATAGTTCAATTGGTTAGAAAGTTGATCAATGGACTGGTAAACCCAATAAGAGGGTGTTTAGATTATGATAACATAATACGCTTGATCCCTCACATACATTCAATAATAGATTCTACGGTTGGTACCTCAACATATACAAAGTTCCGCATTTAGTTAAGTTTTCAAGAAATTTGATAATGTTATCTACAAGATTCGTCCATGAACCCTAAAGTATACCTTTTAGTTTGCCGGGTAATTTTCCCTTCCCTATAAGTAAACCTTGCAAGTATCACCAAAGCAAATCACCCCATATCCATTTCATTTAGATATCAAAAGTTACATTTCACTTTCATCTACAAGTTCTTCAAATGGTTAAAGGTGATGATGAAATCATGGTATTGGGAGAAATTATTCAGTTAGAGTCTGGCACTCAGAAACTCATAGAGAAGCTTAACCATGAAAAAGATAGTCAAGAAAAGGCTCTTGGAGAGTTTGATTCCACACTAGAAAACGTCTTAGAGAAGCTAAGCCAGGAAAAAGATAGTCTTGATGACTTTTATGGTTTTATGTATGACACAAATGACGATGCTATTATAAGTGGTAAGTCAAGTGAGCATTTTGGTTGAGATTAGCTTGAGAAGGATTCACCAGGTACTAAAGTTGATTGACAAGATGATCCTTTTCATGAAACTGAAGACTTATCTGTTGAGTTAGATAAAGCCATTGAAGATGTGGTTGTCTAAAACAATGTTCAACAAGAGGTTACACTATCTGAGCAAGATGTGGATTAGAGTCACCCAAGAAGATATGGTCAAGGATGAAAAAGAAAAGAAAGGCTGATAAAGACCCATTGGTGTGATTGTTATCTGGTAGTTGATATTTTGCTATGTTTTATGATATAATAGTTAAGTTGTAACATTCAGATGGTTATGAAAAGCCTACAAGTTAGGCGATTTTTGAAAATCTTATGCATTGTGATCACACATATTCAAATAACTTGACTTGAAACGGTCAAAGAGGGTATTTATGTAATAGTGGTATGACATGGTTAGTACGCATTATGGTTTGACTCTTAAACAGTAGACTATCTTTTGAAGTGACATTGCATTTTAATGTCAAACTGGGAATGAATCGACCACACACCCAAACAAGGGTCAACATCATTGTGAAATCAAAACACAAACAAGATACATAATCGCTAACATATATTCAGGACTTAAAACTATGTACACTACCAAAATAGAATTTAGGACATGACCCAAACTCAACCATCATCCCCATCTACATAAATACACAAAAGATACTACCCAACATAATCATCATCCCCATATACATAAAAAACTAAACAAAAGATAACCCAAATATCCATAAAGTGATAAATAGAACCTCAGAACTGTAAGAAAATTTATCTTTATAGACTTCAAGGTGCACTTCCGCTATCGTCTTCCTTAGCTCCAACATCCTAATCGCTTCTTTTTGGGACAACTGCTTAAGAAACTCGGCACATTGTAGTGCTAATTGACCACCAAAGACATTCAGCTCGGATGTCAATAGTCTGAGTTCATTAACCCTACTATACAACACATCCCACGGTTGGCTTAATCCAATTGCAAATTAGAGATTTGTGTTGATCTCCCTTTAAATATAGGCTGACATTGAGTCAGTCAAATTGTTATAGTTTCCCACAGCTGCAAGTTCCTATAAACGTTGGAGGTTGGCCATTGTTTTTTATTGTTGTTGACTGTGTTGCCTTGTATTTTGTTTAAAAATGATGTTGGGTAAGAACACTTAAATAGCAAAAACTAACTCAAGTTAGTGGTTACACAGTGAATCTAATTATTAGATATCAAATATATGACGGCTTAGTGACTGACATCAACAAGGCTTTATGTGACTTGCATTAATTAACATTGTTATTACACTCATAGTCCCTTAACATATCTTCCTTTGGAAGACATGTGGAAGGCAAGAAGGGAGAATAGACCTAACAAAGCTTAGGGACCAACGGTGCAATATACCGTCTTTATGGTCCACGTGTGGATGCACCATTGGAAGACATGTGAAAGGCGGGCCAGTAGAATAGACCATACTGACCTTAGGGACCAAGGGTGCAAGATGCCCTGTTTATGTTCCACGTGTGGATGCACCTTTTCTATAACAATTATTTCCATTTTTTTAAAATACTTTATAGTTAATGTGTATATGTGTCTCTAATAATTCCCAACTTGTATATTCGCAATAATCAATAAGAAGATGATAATGAACATTAACCATAATATATTAATAAGGTAAGTTTTTTACAAAAACTTAGATTTTGGACATACCACAAAATTTAATAAAACAAGAACAAAAGATTGACACAAACAAGACAATTACAGAGTCCTGATTGTCTCAATCAAAGCAATCTTTCTTGACACCTGCCGATGTGTTCCTACTATTATTTTCCTAAGCTCCAACAACTGAATAACATCATGGTTTTGAACCTTGTTTAGAAATTTTAGAATCTTGTACGTCATGACTGATGGACACAAACCCTCAAGTTCAGTTATAAACAGTTGCCTTTCGTTTGTACGCTCAAGCAACTCAGCCATAAGTTATGGATACCATTTGCAAATTCAAGATCTTTTTTATTTTCTCGATCAAAGTACACCAACATCCCATTAAACAACCCCCTAGAATTAGCAGCTACCGCAAGTTCATCTAGTCGTGGGAAGTTAACCATTTTTTAGTTTATGTTTATTGTGATTTTTGTTTGAATGTGTTTTTAAGTTGATTTTTTTGGGTATGCAAACGATAGGGGGTATCACCCCTTAAATATCAACAAAGAAAAGTTAATGCGATTGACGGTGCAAAGGCAAGACGTGTACTGTAATAATTAGTTGCAATGCATCTGAGTGTTTCTCACACGGCTCGATACATCGCATTTTATTTTGTAGAATTGGCGGGAAACTATACGGTAGGGAACACTAAGTTCAGGGACCAACTATGCAATAATAATAAAAAGTTTAGGGACAAATTAAACATCGTAACTTTTGTTATTAACAGATGACAATGAAACGACATGACCGTTCACGGTTATGAAACATCATAACCCTTAACACACACTCTTATATAAAGCACTACTCTAGATCACAAGTCTCATCTTCCAAAAAATCATCAAACGCATAGAAACTTCAAAAATAGATGGTCGTCTACAAGAACTTGAACAAGCCGCAAATTCTAAAATTTATGCTCATATGTGGGTTGTGCAAATGGACAGGGAGGTTAGGAACGAAAATGAAATAGCACAAAAACTGTTAGATGTTGTCAAAGATCTTGACAAAAGTTTGGCAAAAAGGCAGGGAATTATTAACGATTTAAATGATAAAAAGGGTATGCATGCATAGAAAGCTGATACGTTATTCAGGGAACTTGAACATAGCGAGATGGAGATGTGCCGTGAATTAATTATGCATATCAACGAAACTTAGATGCATACCTTTGAAAAACGGAATTTGTTAAATCTATAAAGAAACTTTAAATGGTGATGATGTTATTCTAATGTGTTTTCTGTGTTTCTACTATTGTTATTGACAATACTGTAATATGATAGAAGCTTGACTTTTACAACGTTCCATAGTTTTGTGTTTTGTGTTGTTCTTTGGCTAATTTGTTCTACTATTGTTATTGACAACCTGGGTAGTTTAAAAAATAATATTGGCTTCACTACTACTTGTTATCAAACATGATATACCCAAACAAATTGGTTAACTGCATAAAAACAATAAACATCAATTGAAAGAGACTATGTTCATATTCATTCAAGGTATAGAACCATAATCACTTAGTCAAAACACGGGTACAAAACATAAACCACCGCAAACCAAATACCATGAGGACCAAAACCTAACCTAGTGTCCCCAAATTTATATTACTAACAAAAGTACGCTTCTTACGAACACCAAGATGGGATTCATTCACCATAATTTGGAGACGCGTCATCTTATCCAAATCACGCTTTTGTCCATATCTCAACAAATGAGCGGTTTCCTTCGCCATATGGTTACCACTTAACCTTTCAAGCTCCTCTACCACATCTTTCCTTTCTTTAACAACATTTGACACCTCCTCACATAGCTATCGAAACTTCTTCTCAAGCATCAACTTAGTCTTCACTTGTCTCTCCATTAAGACTAGCATTTTTCAATATTTTTAGACTTTGCAGCCTTTTCAAGCTCCTCGATACATGTCATTTTTAATGAAAATGTAAACGGATTGTAATTTATTAATAGGGTGGGGGTTTGGAATAAGTGAGTTATGGTATTAGGATTTTAGAATGTGATTTTGTTTTATGACAAGTTGGGTTATAAAGAGAAAAAGGCCGGGAGAAAAAACACCTCAGGACCAACCATGCAATCACAAAACGACAAAAAATGGAACAACATAGGGTACTATATTAACTAAGTATTCAGGGACCAAGGTGCAATCAAAATTTAAAGTGAAAAGATGACTGTACCCTTCAGTGGAAGGGTGACGTGGCCAAAATAACGACAGAAATAACCGTCGTTGGGTATAACGGGGATCCAAGGAGCAAACAGGAAACTATAGTAGCAAATAAGGACCCCATATAACAGTCTCCGTTATCTAGGGACCAAACGGGTAAACGAGGCTGAGTACAAGGACCAACGGTGTAATTTACCCTTAAATAAAAGTATTACAATTATTTTGAAAGATAGGAATAACCTGTTTTTTATTTTTCAAAAAAGACATATTTAACGGCAATATCGAGAAAAATGACGGACGTTAGTTAACAATGGTGGGGTCCTTGAAATATACTACATAATGCCCTTGTGTCTTTGGCTAAATTATATAGCACCCATAAACTAAAAGTACTATTGCAGAAACACCCTTAATATTTTGAGCTCTTTCGTCATGTCATAATATGTGTATGGGAAGCGTTGGTGATGATAAAAACTAAATTTTGCGACTAGTTTTATATTTGTGTTGTTTTAATATGTTGGTGTTAGTTTTATTTTTTCTGTCTGATAACTATTCGATTTTAATTTGATCGAAATCGATATAAACGAAAACATACACATAGTTGAGTGACATACAAGTTAGTTTTAATAAACCGATGATTTGTATGTGAAATATTCAAAAGTTACGTGGTCTC